>VZTL01023486.1:0-17486 GCA_013400535.1 Scopus umbretta | reverse complement strand
ACTCTTGCCAATTTTCTGTGAGAATATTAAATGGCAGAACTGTTACATCCCCAGGGCTGGGTTGTCAGTTCTAACCTTTTCTGCCTCTTGGTGAGCTGGGTGCGTTTCCTCCATATTAAGCTGCCTCCATGGCAGTGAGAAATGAGAAAACCCTTCCTGTCTAGGTGCTGCTTGAATAGACGTTCCCACTGCATCTTTCTTATTAGCCACATTGAAAGCTACATCTCTTATCTTTTCTTTATCATGTGTTGGGAGTAGCAGAGGAAAAAACACGTAGTTTCATTTCCCATTTAGTTGCTCAGCTTTCCTCTTGCACACTGGTTGTCCTGCACAAAACTGGTTACCTTTTTGCATGGATTAGTAGGTGTCCTAACCTAATTTAAACTGCTAGCCCAAGGCAAATGAATCATGTTGCCAAATAGTCACTGCTTGTCTTCTACCCACTCTGCTGGGGGGGATGACGATGAATGATATTGTTATAATGAGATACAAAAAACGGAATTGAAACAAGCTGAAAATGAAGGCAATTTTCTTTCTCTGTCAGTAATCAAATGACAGCCAGCTATGTGCATTTCTGAGGCAGAAGGGAGGGAGAGCTAGGAAGCAAACTGCACTGAAACAGGCTCATTTTCTTGGGGTCATCAGGTCTGCTCACTTGTACTTAGGGAATGGTGAATCTAGGAGAGATATCAATGTGGTTGTGTTCTTCCTAATAGCCGGTGACGGCTAGCATCTGTTTTGCCAGAGAACTGGCAAATTTTGCTTGCTGTGTTTCCTCCAGTAGAATGCCTATCCATGCCTTCAGTTCTGGCATTCACAGTTCATACAAGAAGTCCTGCCTCTGAGCTGACATCAGAAAGTAGAAAGAGCTGAGGAGAAGCAGAGGAGTTTGGCCGTGGAGGAGTTAGTGCATGATAACTGCAGGTTTTAATGTAACTACTGTGGTGCTGCAAAGTGGGTCTTATTTTGGGAAGTCTTTCTGCACCTAGAACTAAATGAAAAACCTGGAAAGCTCAACTTGCTGGATTAGGCAGGACTGTTTCCTTCTGACACTAGCAAAGAGCAGGATCTGCTGGAGTAAGAAAGGTGATGTTGTGGAGAAGATCAAGGGTGTAGGTGGTACTCCTTTCTGGAGTCCCCTGAGGGCAGAGCAGGCTGATTGTTAGTGCCAGAATGGGACACAGGGCAAAAGATAACAGCTACAATGAACGTTTCCTTTCTGGAAATACTCACTAGCTGTTTGCTCTGCTCTTCTAGGCGGGTGGAGCATTCTGTGCTCATATTGCAGGGGAAGGGGAGGTGGTACTGGAGAATTCGCAGAGGAAAACCCCCTACCCAGGGATGTAAATGAAAAAGTTTTTGCTCCCCAGTTCTGCTCTCAGAACAGCTGGTTTGACACTTCTGTGGCTCTCACCTGTNTGACACTTCTGTGGCTCTCACCTGTTTTATGCTAGCCTGACTTCCCCGAGAGCAATGGAGCTGCTCTGTGCCTAAGCCAGAGTGGAGAATCCAATCCAATGACTCTCTTTCATGCTTCAGCTTCCTGACACATTCCAATAAAGCGGCCTTACCCCTCTCCTCCCACTCAAATAACATAATGCTATTTATTTAAAAATACCATCAAGCAAAGGACATAATTCAAAAGCTCTGATTTAGGAAAATTGCTTGTTTGTTAATCATTTCCTTTTTCCTGATTCAGAGCTTGCTTGCTCATAAAATATTGATTTATTGGGCAGGCAAGGATGCTCTTGGCAATAAAGATGAAAAGCAGAAGTGCTGATAAAAATACATAGGATTTTTATGTTTTTGCAAAAACTAAGCTTAGAAAAAGTAGCTTAGACACAGGCAGAAGCTATCAGGGTTATAGGTGGAGTCAAAACAAAGTGAAACAAAGATAGTGTGGGAGAGAAAAAAAGTGGCAGGAATAAAGGGGGAATGAAGAGGATGAAAAAATCAAAAGCAAAATGGGCAAGAAACTGCTGAGCTGCAGAGATGGCATGGGAAAGCAATGTATTTGAAATAAACACCAAAAACTAGGACTCCTGAAAAGCAAAACCAGGAGAACAAGAATGTATGGAAGTATTGAGAGACCCTAACTAATTGCAAATATGAAATCAAAAAAGGTGTCCCTGCTTTACCCTGTCTATTCCCTTCTCCCCTTTTTCATAATGTAAGAAGCAGCACCAATTATATGGAAAATGTATACTTGAGACTGTCAGAAGGAAAAACCTACCTTGCGTGCAAGCCTCTGAAGGTCATTTCTGCTATGTATCTCTGAAGTCAGATGCTTTTTCAAAAGACTGGCCATTTCTGAAGGTAGACAGAGCATCCTCAACAACAGAAAGAAGGGCTTGTTTGGGACAAATGGTAGTGTTTTGAGGCAAGTTGTCACCCAGCTCATCAGGGTCAGGGGACAGTTATGCCTCTGAATGGCTTGTCCCCGAGCTTCAGGAATTTCATGCCTTTGTGTGGAGTGGGTGGCTGCAAAGAGAAGGCAGGAGATGCGAGTACATACATAATCCAGCCCAGTTGGGCTATATTTTAAAATTTGGACTGGGAGGAGGAATGTAAGGGAGATATTGAGTTAAAGTGTGGGCATGGACATTTGCGGATACTGAATCCAAGAAAGGAGTCACTGCAGGTCCTCTGTGGAGGCTGTAAGGGTAAATGACCGTACGGTTGTTGTGGATATGGTGACCTTGTACTAGCATGGTAGAGAATGCTGCCTGAGAGATGATGGACCTCATCATGAGTCACTCACTTCTGTCTCAGAAACGCAAGGAAAGAATGTATTTCACTTCCTAGCATCAGTAGTCTGCCTGTAGACTTTCCATTATAGGTGTTTGTCCAGGGCATCCAGGGCAAAAAAGATCTTTTATGTATGAGGATTGCATAGCTTAGCTGGGTTTTCTTCCTTTTCTTGCCTTTATGTGCATGATCCTATAGCAACCGTATGCAGTATGGAAGACACAAGCACTCATATATCTTCTAAGTATTCCTGTAAAGCCTCATGCAGAGGTGTTTTTCTTATTTAATCCCAGTGAAACAGTTCCAGAAGAGACACTGAGGAGAGCCAAACAGATTGGGTTCTCAGACAAACAGATTGGGAAATGCCTGAGACTGACTGCAGTCCAGTGCCGTCAGCTGAGACTGAGGAAGAATATAGTGCCCTGGGTGAAACAGGTACGTGAGAAACATTGCTGTTCACGGTGGGGGCTTCCAAGAGTGCAAGGAGCAGGAGACCTCCATGTCCTTAGAAAGAACTGAGGGAAACAAAGTGGAACCCCTGACTCTGTTAACATCCATGGGAATTTTGACATTGACATTAGAAAACAAATTTCACCCACGTCGCTGTTACTTCTGCACTGCATGCATCGATGTAATGACACGAACATCCCCAAAGAGGGACTCAGAATATTCTTGTTCATATTCTGTGTGGCTAAGAGGGAAAGGCAGCTATTTGGCTTCAGGAAAAGGCTGAGAATGCTGGCCCACCATGGTGTGACCATGAGAAATGTAGTATGTCTTTTCTCTTGGTAGTAACTTTTTACAGGGTAATACTTTATTTGAAGTGTCCTATTGTTATGGGTTCATTTGCTATTCACTGTGATAGCACGAGCCTAATGAGCTCATCTAGTATTCATGGCAGTGTCATGAGTGCTTTGCTAGGTGTTCTGCTGCTGCATTTAAGGTATGTTGGTATTAAACTTCCACCAGCTGCTTTTTTTTATCCTTAAAGGGGAAAAAAAAGCCAACCCAAACTACTGAATGTTTCTAAAAGAGCCCGTCTGTACCCTCAGGCCCAATTCCAGGTGCCAAATCTCCTTCTGTTCCCCAGCTGCTGTTTTTCTTCTATGTCCTCACCTGGACCACAGAAACGTGCCTGGTCTTGCACTGCGTTCTTTCAGCTGCATATGGCACTGTAGTGCTGGATTGATTTGTGTGCCAAGGAACCCTTAATAAGGTCATTCCACTTATGTCTGCATTTGTGGCTTCAAAGCATATGTTTTATCTTGAGCCATGAAGAACAAGTTGCAGTATTGGCAACAGTAATGAGCAGCAGACACTTACATAGTGCTAATGACGTAAGGTCACATTCTTCATTATTCACAAGGATTTGGGCAGCCAGTGGGGATTCCTGAAAATACTTGAAGATTGGACAGATTTTTTTTAAATGGTATAGCATGTAAAAATTCATGTCAGGACTGCTTTAATATTGTTCCCTGTTCAGTACTCCATATAGAAATGTTTCAGCTGTTCATTCAGGGAACTTCAGCAATTTCTGGTGACCTAGATGGACTAGTTACCATGTGTAACGTGCAAGAATTAATTGACACAAATAGTTTGTGAGCAGCCTAGTAAGCAAATTTTTCTTCTGGGCTCTCTGGTGACTAATTACGTAAGAAATTGTTGAAAACTGCATATAAGGAGTTGTTGAAAATCAGTCTTGCTTTGTGTACCACTGAATTATCAAAGCACAAATTATATTGTAACATAAATATGTAGCACTTGCACTGCTGGCTGCTACTCGGGATGATCTGAAAGTCATATCGTGTGCATGCTTGTATTCAGTGTGGGAGTCAGATGGGGTCAAGAGTATAGTGTGAAGATCACAGATGGTGCAGCTAAAGAGGACAGAAGACCTGGAGGAATGGAGATCTGTGTAATTAATACTGCCAAACTAACTAGAGAATGAGGGCCTTGGCAAGAAGGAATGGATGAGGAAAGTTCCTGGGCTGTGAATGTGTTTTGTCAAAGAGGTGCAGAGCTAAAACTGCAGCTTAGAAAGAGATGGTAGATTCTCCCATTGACTGAACTGTAAGGCCAGTGGGGGGAAGGCCAGGCATATGCTGCATTGCCAGCATATGACTGTTCAAATCACCTCCATTTGAGGAAAGACATGATGGTAAAATAATAGGACAGAAATAGGAGTAGAAAAGGAAAGAGGGAAAAGAAAAACGCCAAAACACCTACATGTAAGAGAGATTTTGCCTGGCCAAGTCACAATCCCTCCTCTTCTTCCCCATACAGATTGACACACTGGCAGCAGAATACCCAGCAGTAACTAATTACCTCTACATCTCGTACAATGGGCAGGTAGGCACATTTGGAAACAACAGTTTCATTTCTGTCTAGTTTGATCTCTTTCCCCTGTGCTACGTTATTTCTGGAGATCTTGCAGATGTCTCTGTAGCAATTATTTTGGATGGTGTTACATATAATCCCCTTACAGCAGGCCTGCAGCTTTCTCTTGCTCAAATACTGATCCAGTGCATTTAGTGTTAATGTCCCTATGTTGTTATGATCCTATTCTATATCACCTTCACTTTCATCCTCTGTGCACAGGTCAGGTGCTGGGAATGCAGAACTCATGTTTTACTCATCTCATCCTAGCATTCATTTTTATGTGAAATTTAACAGCCCCTTGGGCTGCTCGAATAGCCGGATCAGAGGTGCTGCATCTCCTTTGGTTTGGGTGCAGCACCACTAATTCCAGTAGAGTTGCACTTGGTTTACACTGCAGTAAAAGAGATCAGACTTGAGCCCTGAAGGATCGGGCTGTTGGATATGGGCTGAGCATCAGAAACTGTTTATTCTGAAAGTATGGAGAGTTAGGTGCTGTGGAATACAGATCCTAATGACTTTTCTCCCTTCTCAGGAACACGATGTAAAATTTGATGACTGTGGAGTGATGGTGTTGGGCTGTGGACCGTATCATATAGGTAAATCTTTCTTACAACTCCTCTGCTCTCCTCGCACCTGCAAACCTTCTTTGGATATTCTTGTGGTTCATTTGTTCCTCTTATCATATGGTGACAAAACCCTCCAGAGCACAGTGCACAGGACATCAATTCCTAACACAAGGTTTGCCTTTTACACTTGCTTGGAGACTTCATTTCACGCCCTGGAAAAAAAACAGGAGAATTTTTTTACTTTTCACTTGAAACTGAAGAGTATGTCACTTAGTTGTGATTTCTGCAAAGTTTTTTTAACCTTACTTTCTCACATGTTAAGGCCTTGAGAACCTGATACCTTGTATAGAAGTTTGTTGCTGTGACACCTATCTTATATGTTTACTGCCAGCTCATGACTATGTTGTTATATATTATGCATTTTACTACTGTAAGTATAGGTGACTATGAAAATATTTTTATATCTTCAGCTACTTTTGTATAAGCAGTTCTCTGTATGCTGGTTTTTCAGCCCACTCCAATGATTATGCGGCATGAGTTTCCTCGTGGCTATGGGTGGACAGACTGCTTAATTCTGCATATGATGGTTTTCACTTTTTCTTTTCATGGATCCTTCCAAATAGCTTGCAATTATTGACAAGAAAAAAATTGCTTGTTATTCAGAAATATTTTTGCTCAGCATCTTACAAGTAGCAGTGATGGTTTTTGAAAGCTGAAATTCAAAACTGCATCCACTTGTTTTGCTTGGATGCACAGGTCATGTGCTACTCTCCTGTTGCTGTTTGTAGGATGTGTATTCTTGAACTCAGTTTCCAGTATGAATGTTGACATGTGTGAAATCTGGAGGAACTCTCCATGATTAAGCTTATTTTTTGTGAACACTTCTGCCAGTCAACATGCTGTGTAGGAAGGTCACAAAAAATGAACATAAAAGGGATGGCAGTGTTGTTTAATAATTTGATTGAATGTATGTGAATACATCTTGTATTGTTCACCTGAAACTCCTAATTGTTTAGATTACCCATACAGTCTGAGTTTGGTCTTACCTGTTCTGTGGCTTTGATTAGAGATCAGGACAATCTTTGGAAGAGTCTGCAACTAAATAAAGGTTGCTAAAGGAAACCATTACTTGCACCTCAAAAAGATTTTTTTCTAGGTGCAATAGCCAAGTTGATTTATTTTTATTTTCTTTTGTTATCCTTTGAAGGCAAGGAAGCAGTGTGCTTTTCCCCTATGCCTTCAGAATTGTAATCATAATTCAGTGGGATCAACTTAGTGTTCCCTTTGGATGTGCATTTACAAAACAGGAACAGGTCAGAAACAGCTAAATGATTTGTATGGAAGTTAAACATGTGAAGCTACCTTTTTTTTTTTTAACCAAGATTATGCTTTCCTTTGTAAAAACTGAGTTTTAGCTTGAAAAAACCCTTACTTTTGTTTGAAAATATTTTTAAATATATTGAAGTCAAATCTTGACAATGTTGACCATTTTGCAAAGAAATAAAATTATTTGAGGGAAGTGTAAGGTCATTAAATAAGTGACGCTATATTCTGCATTTAAAAAGAAAATTACCTAGATTGAATTTTCTTGTTCTTTCTTCTTAATATGCCAAATAGAACCATGATGTGAATTGGTACAGTTGCACACTCTTGAACTTCAGAGCATGCTTTGACGCACCTTTCATGTACATTTAAAGGTGTCTGGCTCACTGAGAGCCTGAGCTGCAGCGTGTGACCTGTGCTCTGTGGGGCTATTGCTCAGATATTCAAGGAGATGCTTGCTCTTCACTTGCTGCCAGGAGGGTATCTCCTATCCTGGGAGAGGGTTTTGTTTGTGTGAAAGTCAGCCATGAAAGAAGTATTAACAAGCTATTCCACCGACCGTGTGGACCAGCAGAATGCTCTGTAAATTTTATGGTGTGCACGTAGATATAACGTGATTGAAAACTGAAAGTGAGTTCAAAAACATGCCTGTATTGATGTAGTAATTACCTTCTGAGGAGCAGTGGCTGGTTATGTTATAACAGTCATTACTAATGTTACTGATTACTTGCTGTCTTCCCTTTTCCCACTGTTTGGACATGACTGTTCCTGGATGTGGCTGGAGTATACTTACAAGTGTTCAGCTGTTTTCCCAGGTAGCATCTAAAGCAGTCAGATGGGGACTCCAGATGACCATTATGTCTCAAATCTGAGGTTTCTTATGTGTATAAGAATACCTGAATAATGAAAGTGGAATACAAAAAGAGAACTAGTATCTGATGACCCTTCTGGGAAACATCCCGCTTCAGATTTGATTTTCCTCTCTTTTCTGTGGGGTTTTAGCTGAGACCTAAGCATGTTTTGAGTTTCCTGTTTGACAGAAGTAGGGAAATAAATTGTGTGCCTGTCAGTGTGTGACCTGTGACAGCCATCTGTTTGTGACTAGGTGGTGGCAGCAGCAATTAAGCACAGCCTGAATTTCCAATGTATCTTGTCACACAATTATATATAAAAATAATGAAATCAGTGGTTAATGATCATGTTATGACTGTGAACACATCATGATGAGGCCAAGGTTTTCTTGTGGACCATAAACATACCCATTTAATGATGTTTTTTAATATGCATCATTCTCTGCTTATGGTACCCCTCTTAGATGCTTGAGTTTAGAAATTTATGGGACAGTAGCTGTTAGCACAAGTCTGGACTCCAGCATTGCCTGAAGCCTACAGTGTTGCCCAAGTCCTCCAGCTTGCCTGAGACCAAATACCAAGTCCTGGTGCTGACCTGAGCGCCAAGTGACTTGCTCTTTGCCTCTTTCCTTTAGAGGTGGCTACAGTGCTTATTCAGGGTTCAGGATAGTGCTTGCCCCACAGTGTTGCCATAGTCACTGTGGCCTTTAAACCAAGATAAAAGGATCACAGAGTGTCTCTAAAAGCGTTGTTCTACCAATTTGCCTTATCTAGAGTCAGAGCACAGGAAGATCAAACCCACTGAGTTGTAATTTTTCTGTTGTTAGGTTAGCCACACTCTGCTCTTCTGGAAGGTAAAAAGCATTTCAGTTTTCCGTTTTTTAAACCACATCTGTACAAATGCTTCATGTTTCCTCGAGTAAACAGAGCTGTCTCATAATAATGGACACTCGGTTTGGTCACCTCTAAGATCCTGCCTCTTAAGTTCATCTCAAAGTGTGTTGGTTGGCAGGCGGCAGTAGCTGACTCGGCAGCAAGAGCAGGCGTGAGTATTTATGTGTGCAGGATGACAGACATGTTAGAGGCCTGTCACTCCTGAGCAGCTGAGCCAACTTACCTTTTGTGCTTGGAAGCTCAAGTTTGTGGATGATTATTTTCTATGGGAGGACAATTAGATTTCTTGCTCTGAGCTGACAGGAGGCAATAATGTTTTTTTTTCTCTTTCTTTTTTAAGCTTGAGTGCTGAGAACGTCCGTTTATGTTTTCTTCTCTGTGTCCTTCCTTTCCTTGCCCACTTTTCTGTCTCTCGGCAGGCAGCAGCGTGGAGTTTGATTGGTGTGCTGTCTCCAGTATCCGCACACTGCGTCAGCTTGGCAACAAGACCGTCGTAGTGAATTGCAACCCGGAGACGGTGAGCACAGATTTTGATGAGTGTGACAGACTGTACTTTGAGGAGCTGTCATTGGAAAGGATCCTGGACATCTACCAATACGAGGTAAAGAAAAGCAGAAGCAGTGATAAAAAGCCATGAAGCAGACCAGACTTTTCAAAATTCATGTCACTAGCTTGCTTTGGAGAAGCAGCTGGGGGCGAAGGGGGAGAGCTTGCTAGCGAGAGCTGTTTGGTTTGGATCCCGATGTTGCATTTTACACATCGTTGATGTTCTTAGCAGACTGCTCAATAATGAATGCCAAATAAATATTAAATTATTTTGCAAGATGCCATATTGTGCAATATTTACAAGCAGATTTAATTTGCTGCACAGTCATTTATTGCACAAATTGTTCTGCCCTTGCAGTGCTGAGCTTTAACACTTAAGCATATCCTTGACTTCAAGCACAAGTACTCCTCCTGAAGCAGTAGAACAAGTTATGTACATAATGCTAACATGTGTTCAAGAACTTGCAGTCTTGGCTTTGCAATAAGGTGGCAATGTGGTGGATGTGGTCCAGCATGTAGGCAGGTGAGGAAGGGGCACTGGAATTGTCATCAAACCAAAACATGTTCCAGCTCCTGATTCACACATTGCACTTGTCTGTCAGGAGTTCTCAAGTGCTCAGCAGTGCTGATACTAAGAGATGGAGAGGGGTCCCAGACAGATTTTGTAATGGACATATATATATAATGTAAACAGTTGGTCCCCATATGGAAAACATTGATTTCTAACTGGTAACACACTCATCTTGGATTTGTGTCTGAGGCTTTCAAAGATGCTTACAGGAACTTAATCTCCCTTGAAATTCAGTGTGAGTTTGCCCTGTAACTTGCTGAAGCAACTTTGCAGAACCCAGGTCATGTTAAACTTAATATTTTTCTTGGCTCTTTTTTCCCAGTATGTGACAACTTGAGCTCATCTCCTTTGTGAATGGGTGTATGTTTCTAAAATGTGTTTTTAACCTGGCTATGTTTTGATCATTCCCAAATTTGGAACCAAGCAAAAGCACATCAGAACTCAAGTCCCAGTCTCTAGGCTCTGTTCCTAAAGTATTTCATAGAATCATTAAGGTTGGAAAAGNCATGGGGTTGTTGTGACCCAAGTGCAGAACCCGGCACTTGGCCTTGTTGAACCTCATACAGTTGGCCTTGGCCCATCGATCCAGCCTGTCCAGATCCCTCTGCAGAGCCTTCCTGCCCTCAAGCAGATTGACACTCCCACCCAGCTTGGTGTCATCTGCAAACTTACTGAGGGTGCACTCAAGATTTTCAAAATACTGTTTAGGACCATTTTTCAATTGCATCTTCATACTTTCCTATTGTTACATGTTGTTTTACCTCTTCTTTAAATTTTCATTAAAAAAGAGACTGTTACTGGAAAGCCTAGATTTAGGACAGGCCAAAAGACTCTGGTGGCTCTCTGGAGTCTTAAAGGCTGATTTTTTGAATGCTTTAGGATTATCCATGAGGCTCAGCTCTATAAACACTGAATTCTTGTTTATTTAAGCAAAACTGAACTTCTGAACTTGGGGCGTGGAGGAAACTGGTCTAACAGTTTGTCAGACAAATAACACTGATGAAACAGAGCATCTAATTACTGCAGGATCAAAGAGAAGGTAGAGATAGGTGATGAGGGAGCAACTACTAATTTAAATACGTAGTGCAAGTAATTAGCAAGTTGAGTAAGAAAAATATGTGAAAAGAATAATGCATACATATTGAAAATTACATTATCTTGCTTGTCATAGCAGGGCTTGCTGAGTTTGATGGGAGGTGTTGCAGATCTCAAAGTCTAATAACAGCATCCTATGGTACCCAGAGCTGAAGGGGAAGGACACTGGCAATTTCCTGAGCTCAGTCAGTCATGCTTATCAGTTGGACTGTGCTCATGCTTATGGGCATGTTTTTAGCCTGTCCTGCTTGTGAAGTAAACCAAAAAGTGATCTTGAGAGGAGAGAGGGCAGGGAGGAGGCAGGAGGAGCTGAGGTGGTAGGAATAAAAGGGGAGAAGAGAGATGCTGGGAGTTTGCAGAGGATTCTGCTACTCTGACTTGGGTATGAAAACAACCAATTTTATGTTTGCTCTGGAGGTGTTAAAGCCATCAGGGTCTGAGCCTAAACATCCAAAGCTAGGGTTGTGCTGTCTAATAAATCTTGAAATTAATAATAAATACTCAGCTGTTTTAGAACACTTTTCTTAAGTAGTGACAAAAGAAAATGGTATCATTATGCCTAAGTCATGCAAAAGGACATAGGCAAACCTGGGGACAGACTCCAGACTTCCGGCAGAATGCAGTCTAAAATATATTATTTGCTATATGACATTTTTTAAAAATGAGTGAGCCAAATACTAATGTCCTGCTAACAGAATACTTCCGAAGGCAAATGCAGTTGGAAGTCAGTCCCTAAGGAAAAGATCAAGTTAAAGATTCAGGATCTGATTCTGATGATCCTTCACCAGTCCTGCATATAACCTTCTCTTCCAGCTTCATATACAAAGCATGAATAGTGGCATGATTTCAGACCAATCTTTTAAACTCTCCTGCTCATTAGCCTCCTCTAGTGATCCAATGTACAATGAACAGTGGCAAATACTCTGAAAAGTCCTGGATAATTGGCAGACTGTAGGTAAAACGATCAGCAAGCAAAGGACACAACCCTTCACCCTCAGTAGAGATGATACATGAATTCCGTAAAAGTTGTTAGGATTAGCAGCAAACCTTGAGTAACTATTAAGCTCAAATAAATCGGTGCACTGTCTTTTCCCAGTTTTTCTGATTAGACAAATTGGGCTACATTGAGGAGTGAGGTTACCAACAAGACTGAGGGGGCTGGAACCTGCTTACCAAGAGCTGCTCACAGCTTCGCATGGTCCTATCCCAGGGGTGTACTCAGCTGTCCCTTCTCTTTCTCCCCTTGTATCTCCCTTTTACCTCTCCGTCTTCAGTTGACATTCACAGCTGCTCTGACTCACCAGAGACTGAGCTCTGCACAATAAAGCCATGCTTTGGAGGGAAGTTTAATTTACTGTGAATGTGCAAAATTAGGTGGTAGTCTATGAGGACAATAATTTAAAAAAAAAAAAAAAAATCCTTCCCTCAGATTTATTGGCTTTTTGTTTCCAGAGAAGATGTTCCCTTTTTATTTTAATATCTATCTGCTTGAGGGCCTCTTCTGATTCTTTTTCAGTTACTAGGATCATTCTGAAACAATTCATAAAACTAAAGGAGGCTCTTAGGTACGATTTTAATGGTCTAATTTGTTTTCAAACTCAGGGAAAAAGAAAACCCAACTCTATTACTAATGACATAAAAGCAAGGTAGTAATAAAAAGAGTGATTTTTGTTATAAAGTGAAAAATAATTCTCTTTAGGCTTCTTTCACTAGATTATGTATCACATATATTGTAAAGATATCTAATGTCAAGGATGTTATTAATTTTCTTTATAATTAAAATAAGGTTGATGACAAAAGGATATGCAGTGGAGTCCATTTCTATCTGCCCGCATTTCTCAGTGGAGCAGTCCTGTTCCCTAGCGGGGCAGTGGGCTGCTCTTTGGGCAAGAACATGCTTTGGGAAATAACAGCAGAATTTTAACGGAAGAATTAAGCAGCAGCTAGATCTTAATTTATGGTTCTTTTTGAGTAAAAATGAGTATATGATTCTTTGCTATCTGCCTGAATAAGCCATCTCTTCTGTCTCTTTGGGGCTGGAGTCCCTAACGCCATCCCAACTTCAATGTAGGCAGTATTTGGATTTTAGCGGCGGAGTGACTAGAATTGTTTTAAAGGAAGAAATAAGCAGCAGCTGAAGAGAAGCTGTTAGCTGCAACATTCGCATTTCAAATATGTTGAGGATTAAGATGTTGCTTGACCTTGGCAGCAAAGCTAGGTTGACTTGTTATCAAACAGGAACCATTCCGAGCTGCAAGAAGGGGTTTGCCTTATTCACTGCCTGGTTCTTGTCCATGTGGGATGATAAAGGGGCCCGGGGACTAGAGATAAGTACTGTATTTTGGATGGGTCTGGAAGCAGCAAGGAACAGATTTTTCTTCTGAGTTGGAGATGGCGAGCTCTGATGCCATGAGACAACCCCATGTGGGCACAAAACAGTCTCTGTCCTTGCTCTACCCTCTACTAATGAGGCATTTTTCACTCCCTGTCCTAAGCTCTTTCAGATAGTTGGTGCTGGCCAGCAGCAGCATGTCATCCCATAAGTGACTGCATGGTGAAAAGGAAAAAAAAATATCTCCAGCACTGTATATTAGCAGCAAATAATAATCTTGTAGACCTTGGGATGATCAGTGCTACTTAAATGACAGACTTTTTTAGTGGCTTTTTATTATGGTAGGAAATTAACCACATTAAAGTTGAGCAGGGTTTGTACTGGCATTTATCATCTGTTTTTTCTCAGTCACTTCTAGTCCATCCTGCTCTCAGCTTACAGATCTTCCACTCTAAATCCCTTTAAATCCCTCATTAAGAAGTTCCTCTTCCAGGAAGGCCAGTGGGGCTAACCTTCTTCAGGAAAAACACACTTGTTAATTAAAAGAACATTGATACTTTAAAAGATAGAGCCAAACCATGGATCACTTGATTTATGTTTCTCATTTGTTAGAGGTGAGCAAAACTGTAAAACACATTTGATTCAAAAGAGCCCTTCACTACAGCTGTACTGTGGGCCTGATTCTCCTTTGGGCAAAGTTTCACCAGTTTAATTTGGAAGTAAAGTGCCCATTATTTAATTACCCTCAATTATTACACAATCTAAATGTAATACATATTCTCATAATTGTTGCAGGTACTCTAAAGCTCTTTTTTTTTTTTTTTTACTATGGAAAATTTTCATACCAGACTAGAGTGCACCTGAAAGCGTTAGGGGTTCTATGTAAAAAAAAAGCCCATATTTGCACCTGAAGAAGGATGTGTGTTCGCAGGTGAGCTCACCTGTCTCTTGTTAATTGTCATTTATTATTTTCTCACTTAAAATATTGTGGTCACCCAGTGACAAACATGAAATGTGCTGTTGTGGCTGGAGGATGCTGTGCCACCTGTCCTGCCTCATCCACTTCTAGAAGTGAAGCACTTGCAAATAACCTGCATAGAAATGAGCATATATGACAGTTTGTGTGAAATACTTGTTACTATCGAATGTGCTACCAGAAATGAGCAGCTAGTCAGGAATAAAGAGGATGAATTAAAATAAAGGGCTAAGTGTATCCAGAGTAATTCACCACCACAGGCTGTCTGATGTATTGGGCTCTGTTGAACTAGACTCTGCTCTGCTTTGTACAGGCCAGCAAGGGGTCAGCAGTGAAGAGCTCCTTAAAGGCTGGGATCTGGGGCTGGGAAAGGATGTTTGCTTAGCAAATAACAAATAAATAAAAATTCCAGTTGTTTCCCATTGTCTCTCTGCTGGGGGTTACTGCCTTGCAACTCTGTAGTAAAGAAGAGTTTGCATGAAAGTCTGCTACTCAGAAGTCTCTGACCATGTTTTCTTGGAAGAGCTGGACTGAGAAAGGGGACTTAAAACATCTTGTTTGTTCTTGCTACTGTGTCCAGAGGTTGCAGCAGGGGAGGCTGGATTGGTTCAGTGGAAATGACGGTCCCCATGTTCACCTGTGTAGCAGAATACGGGAGGGACACCTGACCCCACCAAGCAGAGTTTTGAGTTTTGTTGTGGGGGGTGAAATTTTCATAGTGCTGTGCCCTTCCTCTGTAAAGCAAAGGAGCGTGTGTCAGCTCAGTACTTATCCTCACTGCGAAAGCAGAGGCACCTAAACATGACATGAAAACAAGTTAACAATCTGTCGTTCTAGTAGAAGTTAAAATCTTGGCTTGATGTTGAAAAGCATGTGAACACTGCACATTTCTTTGGTTTCCTGGGGACTTTGACCTCAAGTTACTGCTGTCTGTTGAGTGATATCAAGGAGGATGTTTCTGTTTTAGACAGGCTACACACTCTGAATCACACTTTACAGCCTGGGTGCCTCTGGATCAGCACAGCCTTTGCTCATAGCAACCTGAAAAATGGTGTAATCTAAATATTGGATTCCTCATTATAACAACTCTTAATGTTAAGCTAACTTGGACATGGATGTGCTCCTTTCTCTCTGCCAACAGGGATGCAGCGGTTGCATTATATCTGTAGGCGGACAGATTCCCAATAACTTGGCAGTGCCATTGCACCAGAGTGGAGTGAAGATCCTTGGCACAAATCCTTTGCAGATTGACCGGGCAGAAGATCGCTCCATATTCTCAACTGTTCTGGATGAGCTGCATGTGGCCCAGGCTCCCTGGAAGGCAGTCAGCACACTAGTAAGTTGGGATGTGCATCTGGGAAATGACGAATCAGCTGGGGGTTGTTATGAGCATCTGCTCAGGGGAGACTGACTTACTGATACATTTCAAGATTCCAAAGACATTTGACAGCTTTTTACTGCTGATGTTGAAGAACTTTTTGATCCCTGTGAAGTGATGCTATAGCATCACTGGGAGCAGGATGGAAACTGGAAGGGAAGTGTCTTTAAGTCACTTTTACATAACATGGGGTATATACCCAGCAAAAGTTAGGACCACTGTCAGGTGACTTGAGTCTATCCTGATGGCCCTGAAAACTATTCTAGCAGGTGGAGACTGCAAAGGAATAGAGATGTGTCGGTGCTGCTCTTTTTTCCTGGTGAAGCTCTATGGACAGGGTAGGTCTGAAGATGACAACTCTGGAACCAAGAAGTCGTGTATTACGTTCAGCCCAGGCTGTAGCCCCCTACTTGTCCCCAGCCCTGCCCATCTTAATGGCTAGTAAAGTGCAAATGCAGTTAGAGTTGAAATTTTGGTATGACTTGAAAGTATTTTATTCTTCATGGTATGTTTTTCCTTCGTTTCTTTAGAGAGATGCAGTTGAATTTGCAAGCTCTGTGAGTTACCCATGTTTGCTGAGGCCATCCTATGTTCTGAGGTAAGGCTCAGCTATCAGAGCTCATCAAGTTGTGGATAAGAACTACAAAAGTCTTTTTGAGACAAGGGAGAGTAATTTCAGGGGATGTGTGGAAAACACTATGCTAGGTGTACGTGGCATAAAGCTGCCTGTCTTAACAGGTGTGGCAACTGCTCAAACCAATAAAGGAAGCCAATGGATCCCTTATGTCCATCAGGCACAGATCAAAGGTAGAACATAATCATAAGATGTTTGTTTAGCTGCATTACCTTTTTCATATCTCAAGGCCAAAAATATGAACCCTCTGCAATATTTCTTAAGGTTTCTGAGGCTACTACCCATACAATTAAGCCAGAAGACTGCCACCAGGAAAAACAGAAGGGAACGTGCTGAGGCCATTTATTGGGGCTAGCATCTGTTCTCAGAAAATGACACCGCCAACTTTTGAGTTCAGCTTCTTATTTGCTAAGCTTCTCTGCTTACAGGCATGTTTTATGTCCCTATGCTGTGGCAGCTGCTTCTCTTTAAATAGACTTTGTACAGAGCCACACATTTCCAATAGCTAGACTTTTTGAAGAAGTTAAACTAGCACATACACGCAACAAACTCACACATTCTGAATGATCACTCTTCTCTGCAAGGCATTTCTTCATAGCTGGGTGACTAGGCACAGAGATGCAGTTTGCTGGGCAGTTTACAAGTGAAAGTAAATTGGAGACAGGATCCTTTTGATATGAGAGAGACACATATCAAAATGAAGAGGCATGGTGTTCATTGTCAGGGGAGGAAAAAAACCCTTTTTTTTTTTTATTTAAAAAGAAGACAAGGAGAATGATTTCTTGTATTTTCAGCCCCCGAGGAGGAAATATCTGGTAGAAGAGACTGCTGAATGTGACTTCTCTATCCAGTTTCTGAAGCTTGCAGTGGGGTTGCAAAGCAAAGTTAAAAAACAGCACTCAGATCAGGAGGATAAGTTAGAAACTTATCCTGATGTTATTCTCCAGATTTTTAGGGAATGCTCCTTTTAGCCAGTTTATTCCACCCATATTAAATTCAGTATAGGCCCTTTCCATTTTAAGTATTTGCTAAAGGGTGTTTGGACAGGTTAGAGGGAGAAAGATGTAACTGGAGGATGTAAAACTTGAGGAAATAGAAAGTGAAAAGTCCTAGCACAGCACACTGTCCGGCATCTATTTACAGAACAGCAGCAGGTCCACAGCTAGACTTCTTCATCCTTTGAACAGATACAG
>VZTL01023470.1:0-23527 GCA_013400535.1 Scopus umbretta | reverse complement strand
TGCTTTTGTTTTCCCAAATAAGTGCTATAAATTGAAGATTTGTTTCTGGAAGATTTATTATTACTACATTACTGCATGCGCTTACTTTCTCAAGCCCCCAAGTGTCACAAGGGGCTTCCATGCAGCTGCCCAGAAACTTGCAGCAGTCTGCATTTGATCTGAGCAGCAGCTTGAGATGAACGTATCGAAAATTAACTGGCCAGGCTGCACATCTCCAGTCTGAACCCAGCTCCAAAATTCCCAGTAGTGTTCCACTGCTTTATCCTCTGAAATAATCTAGGGTCAGAGTGTTAATCACCCATTTTTAGTATGCTGCTAATGCAGCTTTTAAATTTGAGCCCTGTTTGGTTTTTTCCTATTATGCTGAAAGCAAAATAAAAATCATTTAAAAAGAAACTTTGCTTCCACTGTTCTGTGCTGGTACCCAGTGCTACCTGGTAGACCTTTAAAGTGTCGATTCTGCATGACTAATTGATTGCTTCAGCTGGGGTTAATTAATTAATTAGTAGCAGAGCTGCATTAAAGATTGGAGGCATTCAGAACTCCCATAATGGACGCGAGCTTTATTAGTACATAAAATGAGTGTTTAAAATCCACACAGCAACTAATATGCTCTTGAGGCTTTCATTAAACAAACCTATAAAATTACTTGCTTCATTATGTATTTTAGTTACTTTCTTCACATTGTATGGTATCTCTTCACCTTTTTCTTTTGCCAGCCAGTTTTAAGTGCCTATTTGAAATCAATTTCTCTAATAATGGGCTTAATGAGCTCATCAATTAAGGCTGCCATAATGGAATGTAACTGTGTGGTTTCAGTTATCAGTTAAACTCTGGAACTAATTTCCATGCTTCATCTATCAAAAATGATTGGCTAATATTGTTTAGCTTCTGCTTTAGGACGATAGGGAGACCTCGGGCCCTTCTTCACTAATGTCCGAAGAGCTGAATTTCTTCTTGGAGATGCAGAAAGGGAGGGAGCCGAGGTAGGATGGAAAGAACAATGAGCGGAGAGATTTGGGCCCCTATCTGGATCTGGAGGAAGTGTGATCCTGTATTTCAATGCCAGCGTGGTAATTAGTAGTAATGGATTACATTTTCAGACGTATTAGATAAAATGATTGTTCCACATGAAAAATCCCATTATGAGTTTCTTACCTCTCTCTCCGTCTCTCTCCTGCTTTTGCTCACTCGCTCTGTTCTAATAACCACTGCCCTTTTCTGTGACCCCTTTAAATAATGGTATAAATGGTCAATAGACCTAAACATATAAATATTTCCTTAAAACAATACCCTCACATTTATAGCAGCCAAACCTGAATTTTGGGAAGTGCTTTCTCTGTACAGGAAAGAATAAATACCAAACACAAAAATCTATCAAGCCAAGAAAAACTCCACAAATAAAAGGAGTGTAAAAGAAATAAAAAAAAAAAAACCCAACTGTTAAAAAGCAGAAAAATCACAGGTTTTAATTCCTGTTTGTTTAATTAATGACTACTAGGAACAGTTATCTGTTCTTTCTGTTACAATTAGATGTGTTCAGGTTAGTGTGCTATAAAATGCCTAGCTGCTCGCAGGATTTTTACTGTTTCTCAGACATAATTGAAACTTTCCAGGTTAACAGTAGCAAAATTTGGCTCACAATCCAGATGTTGACTTAAATGTTACAATCTCTTTAGCTGTCAGAAACTGTAAGTGTGACCTGTGTTGTGGCTGTATTTATTTCTCTTACAGTGGCAGGTTATCAGCTAGAGCAAACCAAAGGGGGTCTTGAAGGGACAGCAGGATTTTGGGAAGGTTTTCTTCTCAAAGGGAGCAATAATTATCCAGCTGTTGCTCTGCGAATGATTTTGTAATTGGTTGTGCATTAATATTCTGGCTCTATCTTGCACCAGTGCTCACAGTTGATACTACTTATGTTAGCTGAGTGTGTTATTTTTGTCCTGTAAACTTTCCTCTCATTAGTAAAATTAATACCACAAAGACTCTTCTTGTGGAACAGCTGAAATTGTGGTAAAGCGAATAAAACTAGTTTGCAAACTTCTTTATAATAACAATGTTCACATAATCAAGTGGAGTATGAGAGAGTGAGCTCTGTCATAGAGTTAGAAAAAAATCTAATGTTTTAGAAAATATTATTATTTTTTAAGTCTTTGGTATGATAATTTCATATGTTTTGTATGTTTTTTTCAAGTTAGACTTTATAGACAAATTTAAAAACAGGATGTTGACAAAGGAGTAAACAAACTCCAAACAGTTCCTGCAATTTTCTTGGGTATTTTTAACATTTTTCATGATTCATGAAAATTCATTTCCAAGAAAAGCATAAAGAAATATCAGTGAAGGGAGAACCTAACTGAAGATTCACTGCTCCTCACCTTCAGTTTGGGATGACAAAGCTTAGAAAGCCCAAAATTTCTCAAGATGCTTAAAAAACGAAGCAGGAATCCTCTATTTACATGTTAAATGTCATAGAGGGACTAAGAGAGGCTTAGGCTCAATTTTCTTTTCCAATTGGGATGATTTTAATGTTGCTGATGTAATGTAGCTACACTACCTGTAAAGCAAATGTTCTTCTAGTGCTACAATTTATAAAATCACAAAGAGAAGTGCAAGTGATAGACATAAAGAACAGTTGTACAGTTCAGTTCCATGCTCTGAACTCTGATTTATCTCCTGATTCTTTTGCAGACTCCCCTGATCATTCAGTCTTTCAAAATCTCCCCCTCCCTTAATGGGGATGGGGAGAACGCCTGTGCCCCTGCTTTGTCTGCCACAAATCTTTAATTCTGCACTCGGAACATTTTTTTTTTAATCTCCTTGGGTTTGCATTTACAAGTAGACTATAGGGGTCTGAAAACACAGTTGCTGGAGTGCTGCCTCCAACATGACTCAGGTACCTCTTCTTTCCCCACAACCACTGCGAGGTGCTTCTGCGGGCTGTGGTTCGCCCCTTTTCCCTCTTGCAGGACACCAGGTCGTGGGCAGCATGGATGGGCAGCGCAGCAGGCAACATGAGGATGGCACACAAGGAACCCGCAGCGGGATCAGTCCATTTTGCAAGTCAAGGACCACAGGCAGCAATATAACCTTAAAAGCAGAGATCTTCTTTGGGAAATCCTAGTGACAGGAAAGCAGGAGAGAACTCAGTGAACTTCAGTTGTTTGTTGTTGTTTTGTGAGCTCAAGGGCAGAAAAGCATTGGTTTTACACCTAGTCTTAGGGCATGCATTGGCCTTGGTTCTGCTGTACTCACCCAATAGTCTTCAGCTTGCTTTTTTTTTTTTTTTTAATGACAGAAGATGGTTTGTAACCAATTGCAAAGAAGACAACAGGTTTATTCTGAATCCTTGATTATTTTCTTTGTTACTCCTTCTAAAATAATATTGCTATTATTAGAAGGCATTCAAAACAGCGAGAGGGTGTCACTATCCACCAAGGTTTCATTCTCTGTGCTTAGATATGTGCTATACCTTTGTCACAGGAGAAGAGAAACAGAACGTGGCAGGCCTTGAAACTGTACATGAAAAGGCTCTAAATAATAGTAATAATAGGTATTTTTTAAAGTCTGTCTTTAAGGGTTGAGTGGGCTCTGTGTGCCCTATTTACACCTTTTTAATTCTCAAACAATAGCTTTGGGGTTTCTTTTGCTGCAGCATATGAGCGAGGTTAAACATTATTTCTGTAACAGCCTTTTGTTTCCAGCTCCCATGGAGAGAGGGGGAAAAAATTGAGATAAAGAAGTGTTATTAAAATTGTGACACGCGGCTCTGGGAGTACGTTAAGGATAGAAGGAGCCAGGACGTCAGGAAAGAAATAATGAAATGCAAAAATCACCCAGACTGACAATTGGGAGCCTATGTAGCAGCTTAGCCTGTTGGTCCAAGGCTATTTGTCATAATCAGCGGCACTTTTCTCATTAGCAAAAAGCCATTACCAGAGGACTTTATCAGCAGCTGTGAGTTATCAAGGGGCACACAGCAATCCTAGCATGTAGTTGTGGGGTTCAGCCAGGGTCCGGCTGCTTTAATAAGCCGCCAACTCTTTCCCCAAGTTCCCAGTCAGGTGTCACTGCCGTTCCCGGTGAGGCAGCCAAGTGCAGTCTATTAACCACCTCCCTCCAGCGCCTTCCGCCTCCCCCAGCCTGGGGGGCAAAGGCTCTCCTCTTTCTCCTTGCTTTCCCCTCCCCTCCCAACCCACTTAGGGGCCAACTGGGCTAAGTCTTCCTTACTTGCCTGGATCAGCCCTTCTCTTTTCCACATCTCCATGCTAGCTTTCCCCACCGCGTCTTGCTCAGTCTCCTTGCATGGACCAAGCTGTTCTCTTTCTTACTCCTTCTTCTCCATTTGCTTTCCATAGTGTACAAAACTTTATCTGCTCCTCCCTCTTCCATCTCCAGTGCCAACTGCTTGGCTGTGCCATACCATTCCTGCACGTCAGCAGTACAGGTTGCATTTTGAAGGGGCACCTCCAAACCTACTCTGACCTGCTACAAGTCTGCTGATGTAACATGGTAACTTGGCTGTGTCCAAGCTCAGAATAAGATTTTTCCTCTCTGGTCTGTGTTCTGTCTGCCCTATGGGCTGGGTAGTCCTATTGCACTCTTTTAAGACACATTTAGACATTTCTTTTCTGTAAGTATTCTTCATTATCTTTTCCAGAGGTTGTGTCTTGGCTCCTGCACATGATTAGGGCAAAAAATTTACCTTTTTTCTGCCCATCCTATGTTGTCTCCATGACAGATCATATTGAGCAGAAACGAGTTGGGCATGTGCCTACGGCAGCTCCTGGTCTGGGAACAGTGGTATGGGCAGCCTCCAGGCTGGGAGAGCTGGAGTTGAGCTCCAACCTTGGGGAACCGCCTGACCACGCAGGTACCCTTGCAGTGGTGCTTGGATAGACACATCCAGGGTGAGAAAAGGGTGTATGCAACACCTCCACAGGGTATATCCAAAGTGTCTTTTCATCCCAAGGAGGGGAAAAAACTTTTTTTTTTTTCTTCCTGTTTTTAAATGCAAATAAAATAAATGTCCCTCCTCTTAAGCTGCTGGTGGGATCTCCCTCTGAATAGGAGGAAAATGAAAGCAATTCAGTGCCAACATACTTCCAGGCTCTTCACTGTGGCTAGAATGGAAAATTTGCCACATTTTAAAACAGCAAATAGTAGCTCAGGGAATGCACTGGCAGGTGAACACATACATTTGTGTACGGGTGGTGGCGCTCACTGTGCTGCTCCACTGGAGCCTACTGGAATCATTACAGGTTATGAACTGGAGGATTTGAGCAGATCCAAAAATCTAATGAGGTCAGTGAAAAGACTCTCATTGACTTCAGGAGGCTTTGACACAGGTGCTAATTGAGGGGAAAAAATTAATCTTTCACAGAGCTGAAAATGATACTGGTACAAACCCCTGCACTTAAAGAGGTAAGATGAGGTGAGATGTTCTATGTTGATTTGAGGACATCCATGTTTTCCACACTTTGTTTAAATTTGCTTTAAACACACCTTTAGCTATATTAGTTTAAATTTATGCACAGGCAAACCTGAATTATTGATGCTGCCAGAGATGAGAAGACATCTGCAGAGACCATGAGTACCAGTAATTTCACCTTGTGTTGGTATTTGCCATCTAGATGCCTGCACTGGAGATGGCTCACCCGCAGAGTTGTTGGAGAGGCACTTCAAGGGCATGGATTATCCACCTTGTTGTAGGCACCTATGAATTGTGCCACAAGTTTGCCCATTGTCCTCTTTGGACTATAACAGGAGCAGATGAATGGGTTTGTTATTGACTTAAATTGTATAAACAGCTCCATTCACTCAGATGCATCTTGCCCTGCTTGACTCCCACTGTTACCTCTCCCGCATCAACAGAAATAAAATATCAGGAAAAATTTTGGACTTTGTTTCAACAAAACACTTGTTTTGCTTTAAAAATATTAATAATCTTCTGGCTTCATATGTTAGAGTTATCCCATAAAAAGGTTTTACTGAGCCAAGGCAGTGCCACCATATGTTGCTTTTAATATTTGTAAAAAGGATATTTATAGGAAGGTAGTATTATGACACTTTTTTTAAACCAGAACTATTACACAAGTTGGAAATCCATTTGTTACTGGCTGCATTGTGAACCAGTATTTCAGACATATGGTAGGAAGTTTTTACCACCATTGTCCTATGGTACATGTGGATAAGTCTCTCATCTGATTTGGAAAAATACTAAAAACATCACCAGGTTCCAGCTTTCTGAAACTGGATGGAAAGGCTGAAAGAACAGACTGCCTTCACGCTCTCCAATTATTCTTTTCATCTTATTTAAGTTCTACTAAATATTTTTAAGATATTGTCTGGGAGACCATGTTATGAAGCAGGAGCCTAAACAAATAACTAGGTTGCCTCAGTCAAAAAAAAAAAGCTTATAATCAAAGCATATGTCAAGTTCCCTCAGGTATCTGTATTGTTGGTGGAGGGGTACGGGGGGATGGCTGTGCCTGGTATGATGGGAGCAGCTCTCGGCACACAGGTGCATGAAAGGCATCAAACCTGTCAGCTCCCAGGAGAGGGTGAAGGAGATATCCAAAGAGGGACCACAAGGTGGCTCTAAATATATTAGAGGAGATTCATTCTTCCTTCCTTCCATCTATCTTAATGAAACATCTACAATGAAAAAGTAACTGCTATGTTTTTATACATATGAACTGCACCACAGATAATGGATACTCCTTTAAAAGTATTACTTCTTGAAAACAGATCTGCCAGGTAACCCACACCACTGGGGCTGGATGACTACTGAGCTAGTTAAAAAGAGGTGTCAGGGATCAGAGTATCATAGATGTTACTTCTCCTAGTATTATCTGTACAGACATAAAACCTTCACTTTTTAAACATTTTTTTTTTCCTCCATGTTTTTTGGATTTCTTTTTGCTTTTAACAGGTAAGATGCTGATAACAGGCAACTGGATTAGGTGATCATTGTAGGTCCCTTCTAACTGAAATATTTGATTCTATCCTATAATACGCATCCATCCCATACATATATCCCATTATCTAATATTACAGGGAGAAAACAGGTTGTTCATAGTTTGGAAAAGTTGTCTATCTATTTGCACTGCAAAGAGCTGAGTTACAAGCCTCTGAAACACAAGCAAATCAATTCTGCCTCAACAAGGAACACCAAGTGCCCATTGACTTCTACAGCAGGGGTGAGTGGTTCAGGCGGGAAGGAGGGAACTGGGCCCCCAAGTGTAAAATGCAAATTCTAGCAGATTGCCTCCATTCAAGGGAAAATGAAGGACTGAAAAAGTATTTTCTTCTGCTTCCTATTGTGTTTTTCCTTAGTGGTTTTTGGTAAAAACCCGGTAGAGCTGACCTTTGAATCTTTTTTACCTCTGGTGAATTTTAAGATTCACTATATGAAAGCAAATGCAAAGTGCTATTTTTAATATCAGATGTTTTAAACCTCATTTGGGGCATTTTGTCTAACATTCTCTGCCTTTCATGTCTGTGCAGTTAACCTCATGATGTTGTCTAATGCAGATTTTTGTATCCTAGAAAATGTAAGAATTATCTGCAGGGAAGATCCTACAGTTTCAATGAAATAATAAGCAGCTTACCTTTGAGATGTTTATAAGAAGCAACCTGATCAGTACACAATGTTTATGTAAACTAGAATTCTTTACTGTAACTGAGTACAGAAAGTAAATTTATCTTGCACATTGGCCCACTTCAAGACAGACAAATGCATCCTGTAACTGATTAGAAATGGGCCTGTAATCTCAGCTGCAAGAATCGGCAAAGGAAGTGTTCTCAAGAGACAAAGGCAGAGGGAGAGAACTGGAGGGAAAAAAAATCACTCACTTCTCTTGATCAGTTGTTGTCACACCCACACCCATCCCCCCAAGCCCAAAAAAAGAGAGAAAGATCATATCACATCTATTCTTTTGGACAGAATTATAGCCAAAGAGTTGTGATACTAGAGTTATTAAATATTTCAGATAATACCCATTGAACCTGCAACCCTTTTTATTCTCTCCCCATGTCTGTTTCTCTATCTTTTTTTCTGAAGATTAATAGAATTCTCAATAGCATAGAAAAGCAACTCAGCTTTTGCTTGGACTCAAGTAGCAGTAACTAATAAGTTTATTATTGTTATTTTGCATAGCCAGCTTGTGCAAAACAGTGTTTAACTTGGATAAATCTAAGTGGAGAATGATAATCCTAGATATTGCTATAAAATAAGATGAAAGTGTCTGAGCAATAACAACACTAAAAAAAGATTTAGAAATATTAGTGGAATACAAACAGAAGGGAATATATTACATAATACTGCAGAAAAAATAAAAGCCTGCTTCTTATATTAGAAAAAGTATCTCATAGAGATAGCACTACTCCACTCTGCTCCAAATTCAGCAATTAACTTTGTGACTTAAACCTGTATTGGCA
Organism: Scopus umbretta; assembly: GCA_013400535.1. NCBI lineage: Eukaryota > Metazoa > Chordata > Aves > Pelecaniformes > Scopidae > Scopus > Scopus umbretta. The sequence continues at coordinate 15,085 of VZTL01023470.1, read as the reverse complement.
AAAAAAAAAGCAGTGTTTTGCTGCTTTGGATCCTTGCAATACTCACCAGAAGTGCATATTCACTGCTGTTCTGCTATTGATTCTCTGAGCAGAACTGTATCCATGAGTCAGCAACACAACTAACAGCCCAGTGCCCACCCAGGAGTGGTGCAAACACTGCCACACCTGCCCACATTAAGCATAAATAAGTGGTAGCCTTTATATGAAGCTAAGCGATGTCAATTAAAGAGGCCTGTGTTAATTAAGTGGGACTATGGATAGCTCAGTTTCAGCTGCAGGAGGAATAGAATTAGCATAACGAACTCTGCATTAGAAAGTACATCATGATGTATCTTAGGAATGAATTCTCCTGGTGTCAAAAGCAGTCCATAATCTTAAATGTACAGTGCAAATTAAGTCAGAATTTAGATTTGGTAATTTAGCCTGTGTCCAGAGAAGGCACTGGTATGTAGATCCTTATGCCAACTGCAGACAAGGGTACAGAATCCTACAGTTCTCTTTATGCAATACAAACACTCATGTAAAAATTCCCGCAGCTTTTATGGAAAGGTGTCAGACAGTGCAGCTGCTTTTTTGGAAGAGCTGAAGCTTCTGAAGGCTCTGTGTGTGTGTCTGTGTGTGTCAATGTGCATGCTGCAAACGTCTTTGAGCAGCAATGCTACTTTTGAAAGACAAATATTTGTGGATAAACCTGCTCTTTGTAATTTATTCTGCACATCCTGAATATTGAGAAATTTTGAGAGTCTCAGCTTTCCTGACAGAGCTGAAACCATACGAGATTCCTGTTTATAAGAATGACTGAGTGATGCAGAGAGTTTAAGTGACAGTTCATTCTCTTTTAAGCCTCCCCTCAGCCAGTCTCAATTTGCAGAGGAGATGGAAGGGGAGACAGGGAATGAAGCACTGTACAAAGACAAACATCACAGATTCTGAGATGGAAAAGACCCGTTAGACCATCTAGTCCATAGAATTCCAGGAGGAGGATTCCTATAGGGTGAACTGCCAGCGGATTCTTAAGAGTGAAGATGAAAATGGGATCAAGAATCACTAATGGAGAAGAAAGTGGTGATGCAAGAGGGGAAAGTCCAGGTGTAAGGGAATCTGCTCACCACTCGCTGACCGATGCCCATCCAGGCCCCAAAAAGCGATCACTGCCCCCTGGCCAACTCCCCCCAGTTTCTATACGGAGCGTGACACCGTATGGTATGGAATAGCCCTTTGGGCAGGTTGGGTCAGCTGTCCTGGTTGGGCCCCCTCCCGGCTTCTTGTGCCCCTGGCAGAGCTTGGGAAGCTGAAAACATCCTTGACTAGTGTCGGCACTGCTCAGCAACAACTAAACCATCCGTGTGTTATCAGCATTGTTCTCATACTAAGTCCAAGACACAGCACTGCAGCAGCTACTAGGAAGAAAATTAACTCTATACCAGCTGAAACCAGGACATGTAGCTATGTAAAATTTGTCTCTGATGCCCCCTTTCCAGTTTCTTCTCATCAGCTGCATCTCCTTACTTTCCATATTTAGCTTTGTTTCCATGAAGTCCTGTTCTGTATGTCACCACCTGCCCATGTTTTTGTCACAATTTTTGGTCAATCTTGACTGAACCGATAAGGTCACAGAAATTTCTGACAAGTTTTGTGAAAACAGGCAGTAAGGAGGGGAATAACCCTCTGTGGGAAAGGGTTCTCTTAAACTAAGGAGATGGACTCAGGAGATTTTCTGGAAAGCCCTGAGTCCCATGGAAATCAGTGTTGAATTTTATGTCTAACTCATATTCCAGCATCACATAAGAGCTTTTGTTCCTGTGTGACCTCTGCAAGTCTTAAATATTATGACTTCCACCACACTTTCTTCCACAAGGTCTCTTAAAACTTCAGGTTATTTTCAAACTCATTCCTGTTCAAATTTGTATAATCAGAAAAGTATCTCTAAGTAAGCAGAAAATATCTACTATTTAAAAGCTTTCTGCCTTATTCTAAAGTAATTGGCCCAATCTTTAGTCATGCAAGTAGCGTGCTTGCCACTTCTGCCCATGGGTGTGTTTATGAGAAATGGCTGCAGACTTAGTGTTTATTATTGCACCTTATGATGCCATGTTTCCTTATTTATTTACCCCAAGATTTAAAAATCTTGAGGAAAAAATCATGAAACTGCTTAATCAGTGGTGAGTGAGCAAATGCAACCTCCTGAAAGAAAGAGAAGTGCCTGCATGGTGCAGTGGGGCGCAGCAAGCTCAGTATGATGTATTGAACCCACTCTCTTGCCAGAGCAAGCAAGGAGACTTCAGCAACTTGCAGTTCAGGACCACAAGAAAATAGATAAGCTTCAAACCATTCCCTGAAGGTTAATGGGCTGGGGCACTGGTAGCCCAGTGGGGAACACCAGAATAAAACCCGTTCCTTTGAAAATCCCCCATCACTGCTCTGCAGGTGATGGAACACAGGATGTGGCAGCATCAGCACGTGCTCCCACCTCCCGTCTTGTCACAATGGTGCACAGAAAAAAGTTGGGATTTAGGTATGGAGATCTTAAATTATTATAAACACCTTGCCTAGGCCAAATAGTTTGCCAGAGGGTTTGCCAAACACAACTGGCCTGAGGGAGCAGATGAGGCACATGCTGCAGTCAGGACCATGGCCACCCTTGTAGCATTATACATGCATATGCAAGTGTGAAGCTGCATATTCTTGAATAACTTAAACTCTGTCTCAGAATGGTACAGTCAGTTGGAACAAAGCTGTTGCCAGCCTAAGCCCAATGAACACCGGCACCCAGTTTCTGGTGATGGCCAAGACCAGCTGCTTAAGGAGCGAACTGAACGCCCTGCAGGAGACCAGTCTTTGTTCATAGGAAAGGATAAACCTCATCCTAATCTTTTATAATTAGAATTGCTTTCAATCCTGGAATATTCAGTTCAACATACCTTCCTGTTTTTGTGTCTGTCACTCCAGCTGTATTCTGAATGCTTTTTATTAACAATATAAAGCTAACATTGCATAAAACTGATTTAAAAGAATTAAAAAAAACCCCAAACCACCCTTTTTCCTAGGCAGTGAAATAACACTCAGAGACATAACACTTTATGGTAAGTTAAAAAGTATGGGCAAAAAAATAGTAATGGAACTTCCCCAAAATGGCTGTCACCCCATTGAAGTTGACAGGAATCCATCAATTGATGTCCATGCATTTCAGACAGGCTCTGAGACCAGTTAAATGTTTCGCTAAAGTTGCAGTGTTAAATGGTTTAATTATTTCACTTCTGTTCATGTTGAATTTGAGAGTCTAACAGAAATGAAGCAAACAAATAAAAAAGGTGAGGCTGGATCTGACTGATTATTTTTCTTCCTAAATGGAGCTATCGTTTCAAAAGCAAAAAAGGGAAATAAAGCCGGTGGCCATGACAGGGTTAATAGTAAAGACTGCTTTTTTTTTTTTTCGTTTGAAATGGCTGCATGGTTCGAGAATGACTCTTTGCTTCCCCTCTTAATCTGTATTTTACGAGTGAGAAGCTTTGCATTATGCAAATCGTTAGATAGGAACAGGTGACATTTCAGCAAAGAACATGATCAGCGGCCCGGGCCTGGATTGGGCTGCTGATTTATACATTAGTATTTGTCACAAGGATCGCAAGTACTTCAGTCTACATTCTGCAATTTGCTTTTCTATTTTTTCCTGCCCACAATCCTTAAGGTGGAAACTTTATCAAAGTATTTAAAACACACTGGCTGGACCAAAGGGAGCTGCTTTTGTTCTGGAATCGGGGGTGAAACAGCTCAGGTTGTTTTGGTGACTGTTTGCTGGTGTTAATTGTCACTGCATGGCTTAGGCTTGCTGCAGCTTCAGGACCAAGCAGAGCACATCTGCACAACTCCAGAGCCAGATCCTCTGCAGCAGGGACCCCCCCCTCCCCCCCCCAGTAGTCCGTTGGCTTTACTGCAGAACAGGGACCATTGTCAGAAGGACAACTTGGACTTTCATTTAAACTTTGTGAACCACATAAATTACAGCCATCTTCAAAGTGAAAAACGTGTCACAATGCAACCATTTACAGTTCATTTTTATTTTTTCCCCTTCTGGACCTTCTCTAATGGCAGGCAGGCTCAGTACAGATTGATTTGTATGCCATGAGATATGTTTTGGACTGTAAATTGTTTCTGGAAAAAACTACTGGAAAAAAGAAGGGGATTTATTGCCATTGAATTAAACATCAGGAACAGCTGCTTTTCTTCTTTTCATCTTTTAGTTCTCTGAAGCATTTTGGCTTTTACTTTTATAGTGGCTTTTCTCCTCCCCTGCTAAAACTTTAAATGGTGACAGTAGCTTAATACAGGGAACAGGAGAGGTTATTAAATGGCCAGAGTGTCATTCAAAAGCAAGGTAAACAACGCTGTTCGCAGCAGTTGTCCCGTGCTCCTCAGCATGGACAGGAGAAGCATGTTTTTTGTGAAGGACGTGGTGGTCACATGCTGTCCATCATCCCTGCTTTTTTGAGGGGCACAACGTGAGAATTAAGAACACTGTATTTGCCAAATGCAAAATGGCAACAAATTTACCCAAATGCAGATTGCTGACAAGATTTCACAAGAGTGTTTAGTGCAAATATAATCTGTTGGTCTTCTTTTAAGTTGCGTTGCTGCCCAAAGGCACCGGGGCAGGGCTGTACCTGCTCTATGGCGCAGCCCTCACTCTAACACTCTGGGGACATGGGCTCACGGGACCGTGGCAGAGGCGACACTGGTAACGCATTTGCTGCAAATCAGGGGAGAGGGGGAAGGCAGAGGCATCTCTTTCCCCATTTGGTGATTCTGGTGGTGTCTGCTTCTCCCTGCCACTGCCTGTGCCCATCCCAGGCAGGGACCCTCCTTGACTCTGCATCCCTTATTGTGACTTCTTTTTTGTTCTCAGTACTCAGACAAGGCTCTGTGGATGGCTTCTGTAAGGTTAATAAATAAATGACTGGGCTGTGGGAACCTCTGCTCCAGTATACGCACAAAGGCTGCACTGTCTTGTGTCCCTGAACTGGGCAGGAGCCAGGCAACAAGAGCTGCTGTCACTTCTCATAACTCCAAATCTCTCTAAGGTAAGGCTTGGGCAACAACAAACTCTCAGTTTTCTTGAGACTTTTCCTAAGGGCCATGCTACCTAAGAAGCTGGTATATGTCCTTCCCCTCCTCTTCCTTAGTCTGGTCTTTTAGCTATTTCTTTGATGAATACAAGCACAAAACCAATTCTTCTCACCAATACTTTAGGTCCTGGACATCTTACATCTGTTATAAAAGAAGCATATTAAGTCACATGAACAATTTTGGTTTACATCTTTTCTCATTTCTTCTGCTTTCATCTCTATGGAGTGCAAAATGACATAGAAATAACTCATCCCCGATGGTCCTCTTTTCTGTAAGTCTCTCGGGTATGTTGACAATTTACTGTCCATGAAAGCCATGTTTCCCTGAGCTTTGGATACATTTCTGTTTACAAATGTCTCCTTTTAAGACTAGTGTAGACAAACAGCATCAATTGGGTACAGCATTCAGCATATGGCACATACCTACCCGCAGTAATGGCCACTAATCCTTCAGTATGATGATATTTTATTTGGGCACCTGGGTTTTAGCTGGAATAATGGCTTAGGTTCCTTCTTAATGTGTTTCCTTGTCTCCTTAAGGCAACTTTAGCAAAAGTAAGAATGTTCGTCTGAGAATGGCACCAGTCCATAATTCATTCATGTCAGAAATCATTACTATTTCTTAATGTCATCCCAATGAAGCTTTAGTTCAATCCAGATGTTCTCAGCTGTGGTCATGGCAAGGCCTTTGACATGAGCTGGTACTATAGGTGATTGTCCCAGTGCTGTGGCCAGCTGCATGAAGGCTCCCGGTGCTGGGGACAGGAAGAGTTGCTGTTGATCATCCCAAACATGCTCCAGGTACATGGCATTGCTGTGCTCGGTGTAAGTCTGGAAAGGTGGCCAGCACAATCTCCCATGCCAAGCTGCACCGCTCAGGTAAGGTTTGCTGTGGGCATTGATTTAGAAGTTTGTGAACTTATGGCAAGCACCCAGCCACTACATACCAAAACTGTAAAATGATTTACTGATGGCAATTAACACAGTGAGAAGTAGCAGACACAGAATAAGCCAATCCTATAACACTGGCACAAATCACATTGTCATCTTATTTAATGATGTCTACTGCGGGTGAATATGATTGTTCTTACAGCAATGCTTTATATCAGACACATTTTTGATTGCCATATCAAATACTCACTGAGTTTCCCCAGGCTTCATATTCAACTGCATTTCCAGGACTGGGTATCTTACTCCTATTGCACTAACTTCTGTTGCCACATTGTTTGTTTATCATCTTTCTGTTCATATTTTGTGATACCATAACACAAATCATACAAAGCTCTTATGGTATTTCTTCAAGACTGGTTGATTTGTCTCCACGCCAATGAGATAATTATGATTATCCTCATTTTACAGGATAGGAAGCTGAGGAAGAGATATGACAAAATGCTTTGTCTGGAAGAAAGATGCCCACATGCATGGAAAGTGAAAGTTCACAGTTTTGTATCTCTTCTTGTATTTATACTCTAGCCCATTTGTATACCAAACAGTTTGCTGAGAACAGAAAGTATGTGCATGTGTGTGTGTCTGGGAGGAATCCTATCCTAAAGCACGTGGGAACAGCAGGTCTCCTACGTGTGTCTTCATAGAAAAACCAGCATTATGAATTACAATGTTTGTCATTTCATCGTTAAAGTATCCTAACACCAAAACCTCTGTGTATAGGGATGATGCTGATTTTATAGGTGTTTAAAGACAGTAATTTCTCTGATTAAATTAAAATGGAAGTAAATGAGAAAGGGAGAAGAAATGATATATTGTTAAACTCGAGGCATGGAGTTGCAGATCAATCTCTCTTGCCCAACAGAACAAAAACCTTGCCCCAATTCTCCAGCCTCTTGCTATAACTGCAACAGGGAATCCTCCTTTGTTTCTTGCTAAGAGGGACTGGCAGTTAAAGGATTTATGCTATCTGTGGATTTTTAAAGTAACAGGCAAACTACATATCTTGGATCTATTTATATTCTTTCAGATCAGTAAAAGTAAGGCCAAGTTAAGCAAGAACTTTTTCACTGGTATAAATTTAATTCCCATAGATGTCCCCAGTAGGGGATTCTGTTAAAGAGCTCTTTTAATTCACTCCCTGATTGCCTAAGAAAAGATGGATTTCACGTGCTAAGCAACATTAAGATGTGCACTGCAAGGTGCAGTGACCCATTTGATAGTTGTTTTTTTTCTTGATAGGTTCTTCTATGCTGGCATATACTTGTAATGCAGCTGCCACCACAGTCTGTAAGAACATGTATCTTGCCGTCTCCCTGCCTCTGGTCAGCACTGTCGACTAGGTTGGAGACAGAGTCATCTATCCCCAGTCATTTAAGAGCACAGAGGAGTTGTCTTTTCATGGATGAATACAAGAAAATTGTTTGTGCCTGTTACCTACAGGATATTGGTAATACAAGGCAGAATGAGAAGAGGTTGTCATTTGCCAATCTTAATCTGGGGTGTTATATGGTGGAGGGCACTGCCTGTATATTTGTGGTTGTATGGTCTATGCAAAGGAATGAGGTTGACTTAATTGAAATCATCAGTTGCTATCTCAAACCTGTGGATTTCTTATTGCCTTAAAGAAAAACAACAGATCAGATCAGGCCTTTTTTTCTCAGAAAACCTATGAATTGTAAAATATAGGTAGTAAATTTGGTCCAAATATGAAATTTGTGACAGAGCTTAAAAGAAGGAGAAAATAGAAGATCGCTAATGACAATGCCCTGTTGGTGTCCCTGAATTCATTCAGTGATGAGAGAGCTCAGCACTTCTTCTAACTGAGGCTGAGTGTGAACTTTGTGTGGCTGTTGTTCTATCATAGATTTTCTATTCATCCATCTTTTAATACAGATGATTTATATTGTAAAGTGAATCGTTGCTTCCGGATGCTTCATTTATCTAGGTTTGGGCTGTATTTTGCTTTTTTCAGCCTTGGCATTCTTGAGTTGCACATGAAAGTTTTGGTTTCCTCTGATAGTATTTATCTGAAAATATTTTTAATACAATTTCAGGATTTAGCTTATTCATGGGAAAGAGTAGAGAAACATCATCTCAATTCCTGCTTGGATTTGGGGCCTGCTTAGTTCTGTAATTCCCCTGGAATGTTAAAGTTCCTTGATAATCCACTCATAATTTTCCATATTTAATTCTAAAATGTGAAAAATAATGCTGAATAAATGAAAGACATTTTGGCAGGTGGCTATGAAGGTGTTTGTTGTTAAAGGCAGTGCATTCAGCATGATCCTGAAGTAGGATCTGCTTTTATAGTACCTGCCTACTTAAGACTATTTTATATTGGGAAGAACTTTATTGCTTACTGCACATTCACGTAAAGACTACATGAAAGATATCTGAAAACAGCAGACAGCAAATAATCGCTTGAATCATGGATAGATGGTTGTCCTTTTAAGTCAAGATACAACAGAGAACAGCATCAGGAATCAAAGCCATTTTGGAGAACTGGAAGACAGCAAATGTTGGTTTCCATTGAGACTATCTTCATATTCCAGTGCATGGAAAAAAAAAAAAATTACTTGATCCAAAAAACACTGACCCAGTATAATTTGTGCATTTTGATCATACAGGACTATATTCACTACCATGATGTTTATTGAATTATTTGGACTTACACTTTGAAATAAAATGTTGGCTAATAAATGAATGATAACTATATATATGTAACTTCTAATTACAGATGTAAGAAATGACATGTATAGCCAGGTCATCACAGGGAGTGGTTATGGTCTCTCTACTTCCCTACAGAAGTATGTATTAACCAACTGTTTCCTTAGCACTCTGAAAAATGCACAATGAAAATATTTTTGTCCAAGCAGTTGAGCTATTTCATCATAATAAAAGCAAAAGAAGGATAAAAACCGGTTCCCTGTCTTGTGGCTATGTTGTGTGTGCTGGTTTAACAGATGTGAAACATGCTTCTGATATTGACTGAAGTGAATAACCGCATAGTATCAGCTACTGTGTAGTCTTGTATAGGACTGGAAGATTTCTAGAGTCCTCATGGGGTCCCTGCATGTGGAGACACCTGTGGGTAGGGTCACAAGTACCCTATGAAGAAAACCTGGCAGAGAGTGCAGAGTGGTCTTTCAGCAAGGGTTGGAATGAAAACAAATTCAGTGAGATTCCAACTCGGATTGGTTCTTTTGGGCCCACTCATAATCCAGAGGAATACTAAATTACAGAAATGTGCTAAATACACAAATACCTTTGCCTTGAAACAGGACAGAATTGATTTTGATATCTTTTGGAATTGGCATCTGGAACTGAAAATTGCCCCCTGACCCCTTCAGCTCGTTACAGTTAATCCCAGAAGCATGGTGGAGTCAGATGTCCTAAAAAATCTGCCCCTCAGAATATTTTTTGCTTTGATTTGCTAGTCAAAAATCCACAGATAATTTGGATATAATTAATGCAACCATTTGCAACTCTGGAAGCTGATCCTAACTCCCAGAGCACAGGCTTGGCTGTGATAGATCTTTCCTTCAACCACAGCAGAACAGGGAATCCTGAGGAGGAAATGTTGTGCTTGGACCTTCAGCTGAGTCCCAGGAGCCTCAGACTGCAGAATGGACATGTACTTCTCCTGTACTCCCATTTTCATAGTAATCACAGCATCCATAGTGCTGACAGATAGGATGGTTCAGGTGCCATTCCTTCCATAACTTTGTTGTAACCTGCTGCTAGAATGAAAAACAGCAAAACTTGTGCTGCCAGAGAGACAAACACCAACCTGAGATATTAGAAAAGGAAGCATGACAGTCTTTATTGATCAAAGTCTTCCCAGTGGAGTTCCCCAGTTTGCTCCAAGTTCCACCCTGTTCAAATTTGCCTATAATGCATTTTAATTGGCCCTTATCTGATAGTATTTTATGGGACCCGTTATGGCAAAGGACTTTGCAAGCTATAGACATGCAACACTGCTCTTTCTGCAGGCTGGAGGAGAGGTGGGAGAAAGACTGCATGCACAACAGGACTGTGAGGCAGGTGGAAAGCCTGTAGCCAAGCAAAGTGGGGAAACTTTACCACACAACTTCTAAAACTTGGGTAGCTCACGTGGGGCCTGGTTTTTAAGGGGTTGCCCAAACATTCCTTAGAACAGTAGCAAACTAAGTGGTGATTTGAGAGTAAGGATTTAATCCTGTGGTTCCAGAAGTGTTGATAATCCCAATGTGTCCCTTAAATCACAGAATTATAAATTAATTATTGCCCCAGAAAGCAAGGAGTTATAACACTGAAATGGCTTATTTTGCCTTTGCAGAGGTTGCTGAAGATGCATTTTATAGGAGAAGTTCTTGTAACTCATGAATTGTTATACAGATTCCACCTTAAATGGATTTTATCAGACTGTGCACTGGTAAGCTCATGCTAATATTGGCTCCAATAAAGAACAAATCAGTGCCCAACTCGACTCGTCTTATCGCACAGTCAAAACTGATGGCTGAAGAAGTCATAAAGATCCCATTTAATCTCTCGCCTATCTATCACTGTGAATGTCTTTATCCTCTTTGTGCAGTGGTAATATCTGCTCATTATGAAAGCAAAATAGATCTGGCATGAATAAAAGCGGAATGAAGTGCTCACTTTGATTTTGACAGCACGATCAGTGGAAGCAGTAATCTGTGAGAATCAAAAGGGCTAAATTATTCCATAACAGTAATTTGAGGGAACAGCTCAGAGCATACACATCTGCTTTCATATATTGTGACGTGCACTGATAAAACATCCTTCCCAATTTACTCTCTCTGTGCTTGACTAATCTGCAACAGCTCTCACAATGTCTAATCATGCCATCAAAAAGGAGAAGAAGTTCAATTGAGACTCAAATGAAAGAAGATTGGAAAACTATCCTCAATTGAAATTACATTTGTAAATGAGCCATAGTTTTTCTGTTCAGAGTGCGTTATGGTAAATCTGCCTGAAGAAGTAGTTATGCCGAAGAACAGCAACACGTATCTAGATTGTATTTATTCCATTACTGCTCAAGTAAAATTATGGCAGCTTGGAAACCCTGGGGCATGTTTTCAAAACTGATATGCCAAATTCATAGTCAGATTCCTGTAGTATAATCATAGTATCACTGGCCAGCTGAAAGATTCCCAATACTTATAAATTACACAGCCAGGTTACAGTTATAGGGTTTTTATTTTTAAACAATCCTGTTATGGGTGATTTCTTCTTTTGCAAGCTGGGCCATGGCCATACTTTTCTTACTTTCTTCTGTTGTGCATGGCATTTTTTGGAGCTAGTTAACCGGGCCTCTAATACTTTTGAAACACAAAAACGAAGGTCACTTTGAAGGTGATACAAGGATGCATCCTGCTGATCCTCATGGACAAAACCATAACCTGAAGCATGTGTGAGCTGGAGTAGAATATATGCTACCCAGACTGAAAGTCACATTAAAGCCCCTGTACTGGATATTCACATTCCATTTGTTGACATGCTTTTTAACACAGTAAAAATCTCTTCTTCCTAAAACTTATGGGCCTTGTTTCTGATCTTTGCTAATTCAAGTCTATTGTGTGGCACTCCAACCTATGAAGACACATTTGTCACCTCTGCTGGGATCTCCCTTCAAGAAGTGTTATCCTTCCCTTAAAGCATCTGCTTCCAGAGTCATATGATTTTGTCAGCCAAGGTGTTGTATCTCTCTATCATTTTGATTGGACTCACACTTTATTGAATTTCTTAAAGCTGGCAGTACTGGGTAAACCCCTGCTGGAAAGATCAGTAATGAGCCTCTCTCATATGCCCATTTTCCTGGTACAGCCAAAGAAATGGTGATTGCCTCCTCTGTAGCCCTGTCATCGGGTTCACTGATGCAGCTCCCAGTATTATGTATTTCTATGATGAGGACGTCCCTATAGATCTGAAAGGGCACAGGTAAGCAAATGATACTGCCATCAACTCTGCTGATATTGCTTGCTGTTCTGTTATATGCTCTGGAAAAATTGAAAATATTAACCAACAGTATATATGCATCCTAGGAAACTATGGCTGGGCACCATTCTGCAAATATTTAGGTCTTGGTGAAACCTATGGTAGTCTTACTTGCATAAGAAAAACACGGGTGAGCAGATGCTACTACTCTTGAAGTTGCTGTTAGAGCAGTATTACCTTAGCAAAATAATTCAATGAATATTCAGTCCTGTTTTTAACAATCTTTTGCTCATTTTTAACTCATTTTCTGCAAACACTTGAATTAATATCTAGGGCTGACTTTACCATTACAAGCCTGACTTGTCAGGACTTTTTTCAAACTGCTCAAAAGAAAATTAAGTCTCTGTAAAATTGAAGGAGGTAGTGGGAAAGTTTTAATTTTACTAAGATTTTTTTTCCATTGGAAAAAAACAAATCAAAATTGTTATTTTGCATAATTTAATTAGATTTTGAGCTGAATTGAAATATTTTCTTTGGACATGTCTTTGTACAGGAGACGTACTAACTGTCAATGGAGATTATATTTCAGGTCTTTCTTGTTCCTATTGCTACTATTGGCTTTACTACATGTCCCATGATAACATGTAATGTCCTTTCACCTTAAACCTTTATGATACATCATGATATGTGACCATGGCAAATGTTGGAGAATGTGGTTGAGTGAAACCATATGTGAGACATCCAATGAACTTTTCCAGTGACTCGCCTCCTCTCGCTTGTTGCTTCATGCACGTCCACTACTACTAATAGTAATTAGACCTTCAGCCCTCAGACAGGGATCTGAATGTTTTATTGGCCAAAATATTTAGTAAAATTTGTGTGCTGACTAAATAATATGGCCTGCAGTTCAGTGTAAGAAAAAGAATCAGTTGAAATTGATTTTCAGCTATACACATTTTACTAATTATGTTGGGAATATGCATTCATTAGGCATTCATTAGGCCAGTGAACAGATATAATATCATGTGGCTCATACCATCTGCCCAATCACTACTTAGCAATAAGGTCTGATGAATAAAGAAATAAAGGTTATCCTAGAATTTTGTATAAACTATGGAATTATACAAATTTTTTGAATAATTAAAACAACTGACTGACTGCTACTCTACTTTTAGATATCCTGGCTTTAATAATTTTTTTAGGGATGTTTTTTGGTGAATTTTTGACCATCTATGTGAAATATACAATAGCATATGAATAAGCATTATAGATATTTTGATTCATGAAAGTCTAGAAAATACTACTTCATGTTTTAAAGTCAGTGAAATTAGGTCAGTGTAGAAGTTTTTCTACCTTCATCTGCCATAAAAGGCTATTTTAAAGGTTTCATTATAAGGACAGATGCGTAAATGCACTGTTTCAGAGCATACTTGGTCATGCAGCAGCCCATACTCTTGGTATAACTGAGATGATTTGCCTTACTGGTTGGTATGTTTTGTGACAAAAGTTATGCATAATTAACCTTGATTTCTCAAGTACTTCTGCCCACACCCAACTTTGCCCATATGATTAGCCCCATTAGGTTCAATAGAAGTAATTACACCCTAATTTAGGTTTGTGCCTAAGCATTTGCAGGATCAGGACCTAAAATGTCAAGATCTATGAGGAGATGTCATATCTTTCTGCTTGTTTCTGTTCCAGCCCTAAAACAATTTGAGATATTTAAAAAATAAGAAGAAAGGATGATTTCAATCTGCATGCATAAATTCTGCAAGTTGTCAACATCTCTGTTTCCGGACTGGTTCAAAATGTAATTTTCTATTGCCTATTCACATCCAAGGCATTCCAAAGTGACATGTATATCAAGAGTTAGCTTAGCACATTATTTTTCTCTGCCAAAGACCTAGGAAGAGACTTTAGGGATAAATGAGGCCGTTATGGTGATTAACAGTACAGTGATGCATAGCAGACAACTGACTACAAACTGCTTTAGTAACAGTACTCGTGTTTGTTCCTAATTTTCTCTGTGGAGAGTCAGATTCAGGGATGAAGCAGTGGACTAAACAGGCTTATGGCTATTGGTTTGGAGAATAAGAAAAGAAAACCAAACATATGCTGATAAAACCCTGCCTTTCTCTCCTGTCAATGTTACCATTTAACTTCAAAATGTTTTAGACCCTCAGCCTCAGCCTCCCTTGCTGGCTGATGATGGCTCCTGATCTAACTGCTGAAAATTCTCTTTCCCCGTTGGTTTGGCTGTTGCCCTTTCATGACAGACCCCTGCAGTGTTTCCAACACTGCTGTGCAAGCGCTGGGAACCACCGGCTTTTGAAAAATCCCAATAATGCTGTTGTGCTCTTCTCCTCCCTTGCACATCATCACAGATTAAGACAAAATGTGATTCCGATGAACGCTGTAATGTGTTTATTTGCATTACAGCATCCAGCCGCTAATTGTCTCAGTGCTGTACACAATTACAGGCAGGGAGCAGATGGGGTAACAAATGGCAGCTGCAGCACAAACTTAAAAGTATATAGAAACCTACATGCCCGTGTTTGTGTTCTGTACTTTTCTGCAATGCCTCCCACTGATTCTGTATATCTGCTTTTGAGATGTACTTAGTATAACTGAGGAGCTTCTGACTTGCTCTTTCTCAGATAGCATAAGTATACATTTTTGTGCTAGTACATAGGCCTTGTAAAAAATAGTGATTGCTTTAAGAGATAAAGATAGTGACATCTCATGGAGGCAATGAACATGCGTCAGAATATATTTTGCACCAAAATGATTTGTAGCTTTCCTTCAACAAGCCTGGGAAGCATGAGACGGTGAATGTTAGTACTCTTTTTCCAGTTTTTATTCTAAAAAAAAAACAAACGTAAAGATATTCTGTATCTTTCTGTCAGCCGTAGCTGAGTTTGGGCCATTTCTACATCCTATAATGCAACTGTTCTCCAGCTGCTGAGGGCTAATGTCCATAGAATCACAGGAAAGACATGAGTGTTCTCAGAAGTTTGCTCTGGGTGGGTTCACAGAGTGGTTTTGGCCCTGAGTTTTTGGCATATTGGCTCAGA
>VZTL01023469.1:0-18375 GCA_013400535.1 Scopus umbretta | reverse complement strand
ACCACAACAGTTACCCAGAGAAGAATAAGACCCATTAACAATATCTGAACAAAATATGTCACTAATTATTACACCTCCTGAAAGTACACAGAGGTACACACGCACAGAATCTCCATCTTCTCTCTTAGTCCTATCACTGGAGATCCAGCAGTTCTTTTGTACAGTCTGAAACACTATTCTGTCTCAAAGGGCTGCATACTTTCCCAAGTAATTTGTTATTAGCTCTTTAGCATCAACTACAGATGTAAATATTATGTCCTGCAGGTGCATGCAGCAGACCAGAGGCACCAAGCTAACATGCAGCTAAAATTTCGAAATGGAGGTAAATTCTCATCCAGTGACTGATCTGACTTAGCTCCCTTAGAAAAGCACATGCTACCCTCACCAAAATATTAATGCAATTCCAGGACATGAGATATCATGGAATAAGCCTTCTCCTGGAGAAGTTAAGCATGTCACTGGCCTCCAATCTTACAACACCCTAAGGAGAAATTCTCATAACTAGGGACATGAAGTTGTTATCCTGTTGTTAAGCATGCTATTTAAATGCATTGATTTTGGAAGCCTTATGATGCAGATTTCTGCTCCTTGTTTTAGTCTTGTAAAAAACTGGACAGTTTGACTGAGAAATAAATTTTAGTATTAAGGTTTTTTCTCTGATAGCCTTGCAGAGCAAATTCAACCAAAATATCTTTAATGGAAGAGACAAATCTAAAGGACACAATTTTCATTGCACTCAGCCAAAACACATGCAGACAGGAATAGTGTCCATTTAAATAAAGCCAGTCTCTGTCCTCTCAGTGAGTGCTGTGTGGCACCTGGACAAAGCATTAGTGGTGAGATCACTCAGGTGGCTGATACTAAACCAGGCAGGAATGTAGTACTAATGTGAATAGCACAATGATCTTCCAAAGGCTTCATGCTAACCTCAGCTCTCTAAGCGTGACCTTGTGGCTTTCTTACAGAAAGGAGGGTTTCCCTACATTTTTCATCAGCTTGCCTCACCTGGTGTTTGCACAGCAACAGCAGTTTCTTTCTGTTTGTTTGATCCTTCTCACATCTCATCAGCAGTAATACAAACACTGGGAGGCAGACCAGGCTATCAGAGACACCTCCAGACTCCAGTTGACCTGCCCAGCTAGAACTGACTAATTCTTAATTAATAACATGCTCTTTTAACCACACTTGTTCTGTAAAGCTATACCAGGAGCAAAAAGCCAAGGGGAAAGATCTGCTGAATAAGACAGTGCCATTTTTATGAATTGCATTTTAACTGCAATTTCAGTCCAAGAATGAGCAAGGTCTCTGAATGACAGTCATGGTTTATTGTACCTAGAATTGCCCCATTTGTGTCCTTTTTTCTGCTTGTGTTTGAAGTTATGTCTGTTTAATACCTTGCTGAACTATAATTTAAAGCAGTTGAAAGAATAGTATTAAGAAATATAGGAGAACACTGAAACCTCTGCATGAATGGATGAGGTGCCTTCTTGGTCTTTTTTTTTTTTCATTTTTTTCCTCCCATTTTGTCTTGTAAGTGAATGTTAGTTAATTCCTTTCTCTCTTAAATTAAACCCATCTGGACCAGGCCAGAAGAGCGATTGCCTGGTGCAACCAGCTATTCTAACAACCTCCTTCTCCTGTATAAAAAGTTGGTGCACAAACTTGGAGGGAAAAGACAATCTTCTTACTTTCTGTCCTTCTGTCCCTTGCTTATTGACCTTCTGTCACGTTAACTTCACTCCATGGTATTAAAACATGAGCTTTGTTTTATCCCAGAGTTGGCTGTATTTCAGCCATCTCCAGAGCAAGTGACTACATTCCTCTAAGTACTCTGGGACAAATGATATTATACACATTAAAAGGTGCCTCAAACTGCTAGTATTTATTGCTATTAACATTATTATTCATGAACATCAGTGCATTTCTGAAAATGCCCATGTTAAACAGTAATACCCTGAAGTCTCAGGCAAGACTGTGGTTAGGACACAGAGTGGGTTGATGGTGGTTCCTCTGGAGACTGATTCACAGCAGATGCCTATTTAAACAACCTGAGAGCGGATCCTCCCTCTGCCACCTCTGATTGCAGGGGGATATTATCTCCCAGCTCAGATACATGAAGTTAGCTGCTGTAAAGACCCTCCTGCTCCATACAATCTAGTCTCGAAGAATTTCCCATCTAAATATATACAGAAGAGTGGACCAGAGACATGGTTCTAATTTAAATTTAAAGCACAGATTGAGCAACCTAGCCAACATCACAGAGCATATCTGCAGCGTGACCAGGAGCTGATCTCCCGGTCCATTACTCTATGCCCTACCTAGGAGAATAACTTGCCCTCAAAGCCAGGGCACAGCATGTAAACCAGTGCTGAAGTGCCATTTACACTCATGGAAATTGGGTAGATGTCGAATTACTTTCCCGAACTGGGCCCTTTATGCTAGTCTGCATATGAACAGAGCCAAGCTGCAGTATAAATCCTGTAGATGAAAGTATTTGTTAATTGGCTTCATAATTTGTATTTGGCTGCCTTGTAAAATGATTAAGTGCTCACTGTGCCTGGTACCACAAAGCATATGTACCAGAACAGCAGGAGAGCAGCTGAGATGTGTTTCAAGAAGGACTGGAAGAATATATCCACTGAAATCTGCTCGCCATGACATTCCCAAGTGAAAGCTGCTTATTAAGTGTTTATTTCATATAGCCAAGCACACCTTGGATTACCTTTGTAACATGATGCCCATGCACTTGTTCACACATTGCCTGGCCTTCAAACAATTTACAGTGAAGGCCAAGTACTTCATCTACGATGCCACTGAGCAACAGAGCTACTAGAAAAATTAAGACTTTCCAATGTGAAGCCACATAATAAGAGTGCTTGAATAATAGCAGAGACCCTTCTTCTTAGGAGTTCTAAAATTATAAGGGTTGCAACATGCTTCAGACACTCATTCAGGCCTCTTTTTCAGTGCTTCTTTTCAGGCACTACATCTGTCAGCACTGTGCTGGCTGATTAAAAGGTGCTTCCTTCTAATTAAAATAGAGCACGCTTTTCAGTTCTGCTGTGGTAGATCAGGAGGAACACCCCTGCAGTCAGTGGACTGAGCAGGTGTAAATGAAAGCCTACTCTAGCTTCAGATTCTTTTTTCTATTTAAATGAGTGAGGATTGTTCACATTTCCCAACTCTGTCCCCCTCCACACACTCCAAATAGGTAAGACAACCTCTCTGCTCTTCAGAACAACCTCTGTTAGCAAATCTGGAGCCACAAGATCCCTAATGCTGACCACCACCAGAATCTCTCAGGACTCTGACACGCACACAGAGACCAACAATATGCTGCCTTATCATCTCAGCTGGTCTGTATCATTACAAGACGTGTACACCTCCTCTCATGTTGCTACTTGCCTGCACCTTATAGTAGATGTGAGAAGCTCACCCCTCCCTCGTTACAAGGCAGGCTAGCCAAGCCCTCTCTCTTTGTACGCAGACAATTACCCTGCAAGCAGACAAAAAAGCCAACAGAAGCTGATAATAATGTTTGATGATGCAAAAAAAATACATTTAGGGAAAGCTGAAGAGAACTGAGTGAAGAGTCACTCTCCCTCCCTTTGCAGGGTTATTATTGCACTGAAACAGGCATCCATCACAGCCCAGGTGAGGTACTAGAGACCTCAAGTAGGCTCATGATGCTCTGGGAAGACATTCCCTGCACCTGAGGAATATAACAGAATAGAATAGAATAGAATAGAATAGAATAGAATAGAATAGAATAGAATAGAATAGAATAGAATAGAATAGAATAGAATAGAATAGAATAGTTCAGTTGGAAGAGACCTAAAACGATCATCTAGTCCAACTGCCTGACCAATTCAGGGCTGACCAAATGTTAAAGCATGTTGTTAAGGGCATCGTCCAAATGCTTCTTAAACACTGATAGGCTTGGGGCATTGACCACCTCACTGGGAAGCCTGTTCCAGTGTTTGACCACACTGTCAGTAAAGAAGTGCTTCCTAACGTCCAGTCTAAACCTCCTCTGGTGCAGCTTTGAACCATTCCCACGTGTCCTGTCACTGGGTACCAGGGAGAAGACATCAGCACCTCCCAGCACCTCCCTCTCCACCTCCCCTCCTCGGGGAGGGAATTGTGCTGCAACCAGGAGCCAGGTCTGCAAGAGGGACTCACAACTGTCACAGTGTAGATAATAAGAAAAATAATTAACAGAACAGGGTCCTTTGGGTGATACAAAACAAGACACAGAATTATGCATGTGACAAACCTAATGCTCCCTTCTGGCACTCCTGGAAGCCACGTGCTGGGGCTGAGCCTCGGGCTAGGAGCCAGCAACTCCTGTCAGCTCTTCCTATCTTTGCTCCTGGAGGCCTTAGATATACTTTGTACTTCCACAGTACATGACAAACACAGCTTAGTCATGCTTCACGACTCCCTGGGAGCTGGTTAGTATCACTCCCCCCTTATACTAATGGAGAAAACGAGCCAGAGAAAGGTTAAATGACCTTCTCCAAAGCACACAGCAAGTCAGTGATGGAATTGAGATCAGACCCCAGGGCTCTCGGCTACCAAATCTCATGCTAGATTAACGCACAGTGCCTCTACGCAGGTCCAGCTGTGGCTGAACTTCTCAGACTGTTATCCACGTTTCTGAACTAGCCAATCATTCCAAGAAACCCAGCTCCTGAAGGATGATTCTGGCCTCTGCTCTCAGAAGGAGTTAATTACATGCCTGCTCCAGAGTGTGAAGTGACGATCCGTTTGCAAATGCTACTGCAGTGATTCACTTGAAGGGCCCAGCATACACATGCTGGAGAAAAGGTGGAGAGCCAGCATCTCCTTTACAAGGTGAATCCTTATTTTGTTTCTATTGAAGAAAAACTTGTCTGGTACATCATTTTTCCTTAAAAATCAATAGATGTTCAACAGAGAACCATACTAAACAGCATCCAGTAATATGATGCAGTTGCTCCATAAGCAACTGCTTTTCCCAGAGCAACATTTCTCGGTGATAAATCCAGGCAGAGCTAGAGGAGCGTCCTCTTAGTAGAGGCTCCTTATGCAAGCAGCATATCATTCTGATTAAGCAGTTTCCAAATTAAGCCAGGGTCCCATCTACTGTTTCTGGGTTGCCACCGAGGCCCATTTAGTACTTCTCAGTGGAAACAACGATGAAAATGAAATACTCTATATGCCAGTCAATGGAGGACAACTG
This sequence comes from Scopus umbretta, assembly GCA_013400535.1. Lineage (NCBI taxonomy): Eukaryota > Metazoa > Chordata > Aves > Pelecaniformes > Scopidae > Scopus > Scopus umbretta. The sequence continues at coordinate 13,151 of VZTL01023469.1, read as the reverse complement.
CTATCAGCTTTCATGACACAGGGCGCATGGCACAGATCTGCTTAGGCTCAATGCTGTATACTCAGGGTCAGCTGTAGGCAGAGTCAAAAGAGGCAGGAGCTTATATCTGCAGAGCGTGCAGGGCAACAGCATAGCTTTGGCACCCTTGGACTATACCCATATTCAGAAATCTAGAAGGATGGCTGCTGCCATGGGAGGGAGAAGCAGGAAGGGGATCGGCCCTTGGACCGACAGCCATGTCCCCTCTTCCGTCAGCTCGCAAGGGGAACAACAAGCTGGCTCTGGTGTCTCTGGTCCTTCTCTTTCCCCAGGGCAGGAGAGGAACAGCCTCACTCCAATGTGATCCCACCTCCTTGGGTTTGACAGTGTTTGCCATGCTCCTGAGACACCATGAACCAGCTGTTTTCTGCAGGGTAGCTCTAGGTACACACTTCAGAGAACAGGGAATGGGATTTTTTTGTAATATTGTTTGAACGTATTTATAAAACATGGGCCAATTGCCATATTTTTTGTCACATTTCCCTCCCTCTGTTTCACTAGATGAGTTTCTTCAAAACCTCAGAGATGGAAACTGAGCCAAATTTTCAAAACTCATGTGTGGGTTTGCTCCTGTTTTCCTGGAAGAGTGAGTCCATCTCACAGACCATCATGTATTATCCCACATGCCACCTCAAGTCTCCGTTGACATGCAACTGACAGCTCTTCTTTCCCCCTCTCATCCAGTTGGCAGAGTCACAGAGCACTTATAGCACCTTGATATGGCCCCTAGCCACACAGGGACCTTTGATCTCCTATTTTTCCATCACTTTTAGCTGTGCTTTCATTAGCCAAACTGTAAAATTCCTCTTCTTCTGATGCACTAGTTATCATTCAAATATTCCCTGGCAGCTCCCTGCCACGTGCCTTATGATAAACATGCTCAGTTCTGTCAGGCTTTCTTCAAACTCTGGATGAGTTCAATATGACTTGTATGCAAATACTGATAGAGTTGGCTGGTGAGCTTAAGTTATTGCCAACCAATCCCTTCTCTTTGCTGTGTTCTTTATACCTTTGCAATGGCACAGAACAGTAGGCTTAGCACCTAAACATCTGGATATAAAATGATATGCAAGTCACTGTGGTGAGCCCTGCCATATAAAACTGACATATCACTAACTTAACTAGAACAAGAGAGAGTATTTTCAGTAATGTAAAAGGAAACTGCTCTGCCGTCCCATTCGGTGATGCTGTAAAACACAATTGGTCTAAGCCTCCAAGGCTTTTGCCAAAATATCCTGACCTTGTGTTTGCTCGCATCCCACTCTGTGAAATACAATCTTCAACCTTAATTATTCTCAGTGTGTTACTAAAGCAAGTGAACCTCTCATGGGTGGCTGCTTTTGTGATAGAGTATCACCAATTTTCATTTTATCTGGAATATGAGATATTTTTCCAGTCAGGCCTGCAATTCACTGTGTAAGGATGCTTCCTATCAGCCTGCGCTGCGCCAAGATTGCCTTTCACACAGCACTGGCTGCGCAGGCACTGGCCATGAGTCAGCCGATAGCCTGGTTTCTCCGATGATGGGCAAAAGTGCACGGACTAGCACACCAGTGAGTTCATTTGCAGAGAGGTAGATGGTACTGCCTTGCAGGAGATTTGAAGGATGGACTGTTTTCTCTGCCAACAAAGACGACCAACCAGAGACTGTCGTTGCCTCACCCTCTTCCCCACGCACAACACCTGGGCCAAAGCTGTCTCTTTGCTCTCCTACAGCTGTGGCTTCTTCTGTGTATTGGTCCAGCCCAGCAACCTGATAGTGCTGCAGCATAGCATTTGATTTTATTTGTTTATTCTGAGTTAATTAAAATTCACATTCCGTGCTCAAGCAAATGCATAAATTTTAACTAAGGAAAAAAAAAAAAAAATTACACTTTGAACAGAATTTGGGCCAGGCTCCAAAGTTCCCAGAATCCCATAATTACAAAAATTCTCCTTCCGTCCTTTCCTGTCCACACCTCTTCCCTTCCTCCCTAAGGGGTATAAGTCAGGGACAGCACAGATTTGGGGTATGGCAAATTCAGACTCCTTGCAGACCACCAGAGGAATGCAAACTCTATAGGTAAGAACCAGACACTCCAGTGGGGCTTCACCCCTCCATACTTATACAAGGGCTGAGCTGACCTCACCTGGCATAGTATCAGAGAGGAAACTCTCACTCTGAACTATCCCAAGCTCAACTGGAAAGGTTACAACCCGCACTGTAAATCACTCTTTTGTTCCTTGTGTAAAGAAACCATGCACCCCCAATTATGGGTTTAACTAGCTGCAATGTCTAATCACAGGTTTCTCACCTCATCATATTCTTTACCATGCAGGTCAGGCAGCTTCTTCAAAAAATATCAATGGCCCTTTGAAAGTTTCTATTAATTTCAGAGACTGATTCTCCCTTTTTTTCTCACATCACCATGTTATCTGCCCCTCTCCAGCCCCCGATACAAGGATGCAACTTTAATTAGAGCATTCTTTTCTCTGATAGGAAAAATCACAGTGAGAAAGGATCGTATTTGTTTTTCTAGGTTTCTCTGCAGCAGCACTTTCAGCTACCCTCCTACGATCTGGATATAATCAAAAACATTATCATGCTCTTTGCTTGCTCACGTCCTCATTAATACCTCAACTGGCAAGGTAATTTCTTAGCCAAACGTGACTTTGTAGAGGGTAAGGCTGGTGTAAGACAGTGCGATACTAATGCGAGCCATCAGAAACAGCAGTAACTCAGCTCAGTTATTTTGTCTCACAAAAGTATTGAGTCAAATCCTGTAGTCAGGGATGACTGGCATGTCATTCCTGGCTGATAACAGGACAAGCCTGTGGACTATTTAACGTTTGGCTATGTCTACATGGTTCTGGCCAACGTTAACTTGTTTGCACATTAGTCTCTCCATGCTGTATGAGACTTGACTTTTTCAGCCATGCTAAAGCCCCACTGTCCCAGTGTAAGTGTATGGGACTTACAGACTTTCATGAGCATTTTGAAGACTTACATCTTCTTTGGAGATGCAAGGCTGAGTGCAAGTGATTAAACTACCAGGTGGAAATACAACAGTAAAGGGTCCAAATCCCACCTCTGCAACAGGTTTTCTGTGAGTCCGTATAAGATCTTGGGCTATGTCAACATTAGCCAAGTGTAGATACCTCTGAGGTTGTGCAGACTTTGACTGGTACCTTCACAAAGCATAGTCTCGCTGCAGGAGTAGCTATGTTCGGTGCAGCACTGCACTACCTTTCAGATCTACTATAAACTTACATGTCTCAGCATCACAGCCTTTTCGCAGGGCAGGCTTGCTCTTAATCCTTCTGGGCCTTGGATTCCCATCTATAGTGTGAAATTATTAGTGCTTTCCTGCCTCACAGAAGCCCTGTGAGGATAAATGTTGGTGAGGGGCCCTGGTCATTTGGCAACAGAAAGTATTCTTGACAGAGTTTAGACCCGATGCTGATACTCTAAATGTGTGGATCAACTCTGACCTGACTTCTGCCGCTGAATTTCCTGGTTTGTAAAATGCTTTTTGCCCAAGTAACATAATCTGCAGAGACTTATTCTCTTCAGGGTTCAGTAGCAGTCCAGACCTGGACAGGATTGAAGGTGCCCAAGGGTAAGTGTGATATTTTCCAAGCAGCACAGGCTTTGAGAGTTTTACTGCAGTGCTCTGGAGCTTTCTGCCAAGCAGGCAGGAAGGAGCCTACGTTCAGCCAGAAATCTGCATGAAACCTGGTGTCTGACAGACTAATCTATCACACACCGGAGACTTTCAATAAACTCAGGGTGCCAAACACACTGGTTGAGGGTCCTAGAGTATATTTACAATTTGCCATATTTCTGCAAGCTGCAACTTGCAGCAACTCTTCTGGGACTCCATTCAGTCTTCAGCTCCTAAGCCTGCATGATCCAGAGTTGTTTTAATGCTTATACAGCCAGGAGCAATAATAGTCAGGAAGGGGTGCACCCAGGCTGCTGTGCTCCCCCTAAAACAACCTTTGTAAGTTCAAATAGCACCTTCCCTGCTCCTCAAACTAACTGTATCTCCTTTCTTGCATCTACCTAGTTGGGACTAACAGGCACATTTAGTTCAGCTCTAAATCAAGTATGAAAATCACCCCCATCAAAGCATCCAGACCTGCATCACCAGCAGCTTAGTAGCTTGACATTTACTGCAGAGAAGTCTGGCAGTCCAGAATGACGTGCACTTTACTTGCCAGTTCTGAGTCTGTTGATGCAGCCTTTGCTCACTTACTCTCTACCTCCAGGCTCTTCTTGGTAATGACTTTATGTGACAAGGGCTCCTGAGCTGCAGTTTCCCATGCGACAGCCATGAGAGACAATCCTTTCGCATCTGATGGAGCTGACAGCCCCTTTGGCAGGCAGAACTATGGACTTCTGGTCACGACGCTTTCTGGCTGGTTTTCTACAGTAACACCTCCACTCACTGCGAATGGCCAACCCTTGTAGCCATGCCTCTCACATCCGCAGCCCCAGCAGGCTACTGCCCTGAACTGACACCCCCACAGTTTCCTTCTGGGAAAAGTCAAATGTTTCCCTTAGGGCTTCCCAGCCACTCTCTGTGCAGCCATTTGTTTGGGTACCATCCTCCTGTTGTCCAAGCTGTTTCCCTTCAGCTTGCTGTTATGCCAGATTGTCACACAGTATCTCAACCATCCTCCTTTAAGCCTTTTATGTTCTCCTTGCCAGGGAGCTCTTCTGAAGCATGCTTTCTGGCTTGACTCCAAGCAGGGTCTTTCATATCATCATTTCTTTACTGACTCCTGTCTCTGCCCAGCCAGTAATGAAATAGTCTCCAGGAGTATGTCTCCTCATGAAGGTGGGATGTCATAGCTACACATGGTACCTCCTCCGCAAAACTCACCCTCCCCGGGAACTGGGGACCCTGCCTACGGCACAGGTGAGAGAGCAGAGTACTGCTTCTCCAACAAGCAGGTGAAATCATTGCTGTGGGGATGGGAGAAGGCCAGCATGTCTCTGCTATGGATGGGGAAGGGAAGGAGGGAGGGCAAAGGGCAAAGGAAGAACATTGGAGAGTTGAGCTGGGACATCCTGCAGGAATGGGGATAGAGGCTTCCTCTTGCCCCACCACCATCACCTCTGGCATCCCCATCACAAAACAGGCAACACTGGCAAAGGGTCTGAGGCCGGCTGCCAGGCAGGCTGCTGCTCTCCATGGTTTCTGACAGCATCTAGATCTGACCTTGAGCTACAGCAAGGAGATACTATCAATTCAAAGAGCTGCATCTTTTAAGTCACCACCTTTTTAACACAGGTCTCTTTTGCTTGCCCATCGAGTTAGGAAATTCAGCTTATCTCCTTTGTTAAGCCATTTATTATACAGCAGCCCATTCAAGCTGTTCTTCCCAGTCCATTCACCAGCTGTATTCTGACAAAAGTGCAGTGTCCCAGTCTCCTAGCCTTTGTTCCGGTACCAGAATAATCTCCTCTGTGGCTCTTCTGCCATGGCGGCGTATGTACAACTTGTGTCTATAACTCAAAACGATAGCTCATTATGTGACACTAATCTGCGAGAAACTGCCACCCATTTCCTCACCATTACTCTTTGATTTCAGATGTTTAGGTAGAGCAAATAGACCCTCAGTTAATAAAAGCAAACTGCTCACTAGAAATGCTTTATAGCAGAGTTAAATTTGAAATCTAATAATGGGAACGAGATTGAAAGTAAAGACAATAAGTATTCCAGATCATGCTATTAGAGAGGGATGGAAGTTTCTACATAGTCAAGGCTGCAATCAGCTTCCATTTCAGCTCCTTTATAAGCTTTGACTTGAAGGTTTCTCAGGTCTGAGGAATTCAAGGCTTATTCCTGATGAAAAGAAGAAAGTGTTTTGCAAAAAAGCAGGACAATTGGACAAAAATGGCATTGCTGATAGCTAGGATTCAAGTTCCCAAAATCATCAGTTTTTTAATGCATGGGAGGATTTATGTGTCTTGTTTTTTGAGCTGTTCAGATCATATTTTCAAGTTTTTTCTCAGTAATAACACGGCCTAGAAAATTGTTTTTCCTCCCTTTAAAATAAGCTCAAATAGTAATCACATGAACTCAAGAGCTAAAAAAAGCAGCAAATATTTCAAAACACTCACTCACTCACAGAAGAAAAACAGTACATGAAAATACTAACACAACATTTAAAGCAAAAACAAAACATGCAAACTATGAGTCAAAATGAAGGTAATGAATTTTTCAAATGTGTTTTTTATACTTAATGAAATGTGGCTCATAATATGGGTAGTGCAAGATTTACAGTGTTCTAAACTATTCATATCCTTGCTTGCAAGTGTTTGGATTTTACAAATGATGTGACAAGTAAATACGTTGCTTAGAAACCATGGTGGGCTTTTGAAACCAATTCTTTTGTTTCTGGGGTTTTGACTTGGCAGGTGTTTGGTCAGTGGAGTTATCAAACTCCTCTCGTTTGCACTCAGACAGTACCAGTCACTTGGGGAGGGCTCTCAGATAAGGATAAAGCTTAAAAATCTGAGGCTTGTGTTATTCCAGTTCCCTGTCTGCATGGCATGCCCTCAATACCTCTTACAGTTTCAGTCACACTGTGTCCAATTCCTGAAACCAAAAACCCTCGTGAGCCCCAGGATCTTCTTTTCTTCTAGGAAGCATTTGCTGTGAAGCTTTGAAACACAGGATGAACTAAGCCAAAGAGATGCTGTGGTGAGGTCATACTGCTTTTAAATAGAGACAGAAAGAACTAGTCTGAAATAATTTATAATGCTATCATCTAAGAGAATGATGTTAACCAGGAAATTGAGAAGTGGGAGTACTTATAAACTCCACCCTGATCTCAAACTCCTTCCACAACCCCAGAATAGCTGGCATTGCTACTAATATGATCTACAGTAGCACATTTAAACATGGTTATCGTTTAAATTTAGGTTTCATAAATTACACCCTGTAGAGATGGATAGAGACAGCTCCTATCTCTTTGAGGTATTGTTTCATTTGCAAATTCAAGCAGATGGTGCACGAGCAACTAATGACTCAAAAAATCACCCCTAAAAATAGTCCAGAACAAGGTGTGGATTTATCAGGGAAGAAGGGAACAAAAAAGGCTTTACTTCCCATTCCCATTTCTCTGGCACAGTTCCAGGAGCTCAGCATGCCCAGAGCTGTGCAGCACCAAGGACCCCATTCACACCCTCATATTCATGCACCTCTCCCTGTCACCTCACACAGGGTGGAAATGAGATGGTGAAGAGGGAAAGGGTTCAACACTCCCCACTTTCCCCACACCAAGCCTGAATCCAACCCAAAAAAACACCCTGGGAAATTACATCTCCACTAATTCTATCAAGAATTGCTCGGCAGAGCTGTGTGGCACCATTGAAACTTTCAGTCTCCCAGTCAGGTGGGTAGTGCTTCATGAAAACTGACTTTTCCAAGCAAATTCTATAAATACTTGTTACTGCTTCCTCGTGAGGCGATACACTGCAATATATTGTACCTCCAGCGGGAAGCCAAATTTGCTGTCATTCTCCTGTTTATAATGATATTGTAGCCTTGTGTCTAACCAAACCACACTCGTACAAACTCTTGTGGAGACAGAGACTTCCTCCAGGATGTGTCACTGGGGTTTGAGCACGGGTGAAGCATCTCAGCATTAGCAGCATCTGTGCAGGGGGAAACCTGCCGTGCAGCTGAATTATGTAAACCATAAATTCCTCAGAGCGACATGCCTGTGTTTGTGCAATGTCTGGCAGAAGGCACTGTTCATGGCCATCCCCAGAGCGATGCTGTTCTGAAGTAATAAATATTAATAATTGCTGGTTAAAGATTCCAGCACAGGTAGAGCCATGGCTTGAAAAGTAAAATGTTTCTGTATGAAAAGCAGGAGGGCCTCTGGCAATGTGAACAGCTACAGGAAGGTAAGTCTTATTATTTACTGCACAAATACTCACAGAAAATGTATATTAAATCACACTTCAGCTGTCTCTGTGGAGCAAAAAACTCTCCCCCTGCTACACATCTTGCTCTTTTCTCTTGTTTGTATCATGAGTTCTTCCAGCTCTGCTCCTCATCCTCCTGTCCTCTGATGCTGAACAACCCAGAAGAAAGCAGTCTCTTCGTCCATTTTCATCAACAGCAGAGACTGCTACCACAACATTATCTGATTCTACATGTTATACTTGAACTGATTTGTTACACCATGCTTAGTCTTTTCTTTTTGGGTTGTCTTATCTGTTTATTATGCAATAAAAAACAGTTGCTGTTGGGTCTCATCATTCATCCACTCCTGACATATATTATTTTACTGAACCATAGTTCTTTTCCCTGTTACAAATGCAGCTCTCTACATTTCTTAGAGCTTGCCTATGCTCATCTTGTGTGTTTCAACCCTCCTTTTATGGCATCCTAAATAAAAATAAAGGAAAACATATGCTAATCATATACAATGGGCCAGAACAACAGAGTTGCACCAAAATGTGTTAGGTGAGGATCTGGTTATATCAGCAAGATGAAGCGAACAGGTCGTGGAGTGAATTCTAAGAGAGAAGAAAGCAATCATTTACATTCTGACTACAACTTATACAAAGGTGTGTAGATGAACCTGGTACAGAGGGAAAGTCTGGCCATGGCAAATAAACCATAAAGTCAAATTCTGTGCTGGCAGAGGGATGGTACAGAATGATTTACTATAACTCTTCTAACATTCATGATACCAAGGGTGATGCCAGCATTCTGCTTCATTAACCAGTTATTTAGATTGCATCTTTTTTTTTAAAAAAAAAAAATCTAGTAATTTTCTCTTCTTTGCAATTATACTAGGAGTCTAAATCCCTCTACATAAATTATAGCTTTCTTTTTGAGGGGGACACTGGCCGTATAAAGTGGAAAAACACTCTCCTCTGAAGCCAGAACCTGAAGGGAGAGAGTTTGAGCAGCAACCCTGGACTAATTAAAAGATTATCTTTACCTTGCTCCCACAATGAGCTGGTTCCTGTTGGCATCCAGTGCAAGCTGAGAAAAGTCATGCACACCTGGATAGGTGAAATTTGACACCCAGGGCTTCAGATCTGCAACGAAAATGAGAAAGCAGAAAACAATAAAGCTGCTCTAGAAGCAATGAATTCACCTGGACATCCACTAATGGATTTCCTACTGAGTTATCTGTCAAAGGAAGGCTAATTAATAATCTATTTAAAGGGTTTCTATTTATTCTGATTCTCTGCAGAATGTGCAAAAAACCACACATAAATGCAGGGCCATCTCAGCAGTTATTTTCACATCCAAGATGGAGTGTCAGCATTGGTTTTGGAGACAACAGCAGCTCAATTTTACTTCTGTTAAAACTGGGGAACCATCATCAGCGCCAGGGTTACGTGGTGTAAAGGGCCTAGGTTGCCTGCCATAGCACATCCACAGCCTTGCCTTCTGTGCTAAGCAAAGGGGAAATGCTGCCCTCCAGAAAGAGAAAGTGGGATCAACTGAAAATGAAGTTAGAGTGGAAGTGATTTGCACTCAAGACTTGGCTTGAGTTTTTCCCTTTTCTTTCAGGTTTTAGGTTCTCTTCTAGGTTTCACTTTACCTAACATTTGGGATCCCTATCAGCTAAATCCTTCCTTAATTTAGATGGGGGAGTCATCACAGCACCTTTGTGGCTGAGAGATTGCACAAGCTTGAGACTGGCTCTATCAACCAGCTTGGATTTGCCAATCTAGGCAATTGTCCAAACTGCAATCACACAGGTTAAATGCAAAGCAATAGATTTGGCTACGCTATGCTTGTGAAGACAAAGCTCTTCCAGAAGCTACATCTATTAAAACAATATCAACTGAGAGATCTAGGGCAGATAGTCCTGATGTAATAAAAAATACACCTGTTTAAAGAAAAAGCTGAATTCCTATTTTTAGGGTACTCTCAGACATGATGCTAGGGCATTCACAGAATCCCAACTTTCAATACATTTACCAACTTTGAGCCTGTGTCTATCACCGACCACAGAATTTCAGCCTCTCACCTTACGCCTTTTCTGCATGAAATAACTGGGGATAGATTCATATGTATCTTTCAGAAAGTCATCCAGCTTTACTATGAGGATGGATAGATTCATAAGTATCTTTCAGAAAGTAATCCGGCTTTACTGTGAGGACTTCTCTTGAGAATTTATTCCAACTGTTAACTACTCTGGCTGTTAAATACGTGAAGAATACCAAATATCTGAGGGAGCAAGATACAAATGAGACCAAATCAGTATATCTATAATCCCTCTGTGACCTGTTGACAAATAACCCTGTCTCATTCAGGGACTGGATGTTGAAGATCCAGGAGGCTCAACATGAAAGGTAATATCTTCTGGCCTCATACCAACAGGATACCAATACACAGGCCAATGACCTGATGACTCATAACAATAATGATGCAGTTCATACCAGTTCAAAAGAGCTCGGAAAAAACATGCTCCATTGTCACTTTATAACCCCACTGATGGGGTTGGAAGCCTCCAGCTCCAGGTGACAGGGTTTTTAGATTGTGAGAATTGAGAAGCCTCACTGAAGGCAGTCAGGTTTCGATGTTTTGTTGTAGGCATTAGTTCCCCTTTCCACAGGGGTGAGATGACAATGCTGATGAGGAATCTCATTAAGGCCCTTGGTGTCTTGGCATGCTTTGTAGGATTACAGATGTGCAACCGTTTAAAACCTTTGATGTAGGGATATTTGTTGAGCAATTTCAAGTCCCTTCTCCCTCAAGGGACGGATGAAACCTGATCAAGCCCTTCAGTTATCAAAACCTTAAGAAAACATATAAAGTCCCTACATTCCACTTGTCCTGCCTGTGTCTCCAAAGCAGAATCTTGTCATGGAGGTTCTGCTGCTGCCCTGAACACCACTGTGTTTCATAACAGCTCCTAAGCCACCTCACCATGGAGCTGGACACCACTGGGCCTGGTCCCATGCCCTGCCTAACTGGATGCTGCCAGGGCCTCTCTGACATCATTGTCAGAGAAAGAACTCCACCCTCACAATCTAAAAACCCTGTCACCTGGAGCTGGAGGCTTCCAACCCCTCTCAGCATTCCTGTCACACTGCGTAACCACATACAACACGTGTACCTCCTCTGCTCTTCAATGAAAAGGCATGAGTTAAGGAATAACTGAGCCCGTCTAACCTTCAAGCATCTCCACCTCCTACACTCCTTTGGGACCCTTAATGATGTACTAGCACCAGAGAAGCACCACAGTTTCACCTCTGGCATTCTCCTAACTAATGGGGCTCTGCCTTCTTTTCCTGTAGCTCTTTAGCTGCAGAGATATTTCTGAGCCAAGCAGCAGAACCAGCAACAATAACACCTTTCAGGCAGGTTAGCCGGCTGACATGTGCTGCAGATCTCCTGGCATTTCTGTTGGCTGACGGGGGTGGGATTAGGGGGATGCTGCATAATGATGATACCTTTTAAGGACCCTGCTTTTAGGCCATAATTTTTCTTGTCATTTTACCTCCTCTCCTACCAACTCTTTCTTACTAGCTAACCCACTATTGCAGTGCAGTGGCAGGAAGAATATTTCTTCATTTGCTGTTCTAAGCAAAAGCTCCTCACTTCAGAGAGGTATACTCATCAGTTCTTCTTTTTAATGGCAAGTTCTGACAAATCACAGGTAAAAATAATTAAAAAAAAATAAATAAAGGCAGTAGGTGGCTTGAATCTTTGCATGTTGGCTGAAATGTCAATCAAGCCCAAGAAATAACAGGCAGTGTCTTGATTTCTATTACTACTGCAGGTGGTACAACTTATAAAGAAACCCTTCCTGGTTATTAAATTAAAGGCTGCAAGGCATGCATCCTCATAGCAAAATTAAGCTTTTATAGGCATGTAGTTGGAGATTATTAAACCCAGCATGGTCGCAGATAAGAATGTCTAAATGTGAGTTGTCAGAATTAATGCCAAACAGCACATTTTCCTTCCCAACCTTCTTTCTTCCTGTTAAGACGGAAGGGATAAAGTGGAATGGAAATGTAACCAAGAGTCAGGGCATGGGTCTTTTCTCATTTGACACATTCAAATCTACTGCTCAGACCACAGGCATTCCTAAGGACAGTTCCAGCCTTTCATTCTGAAACTAGCTCAATTCTGCAAGGTAAGTGCTGCCCTGGGTCTATCCCATGTAAGTTTACACATATGGACCCAATGAACTCCAGAGTTTGCTTGTATTTGACCTTTCTCAGAAGGCTGATTTTTCCAGTGCTGACTCTTTAATTTGGCTGGAAACCTTCAGTGTTGGGGCATGTTTACATTTGCAAAAGTATCTGTTTAAAAACAGTAAGAAAAATTAAAAACCAAGGGCCTGGCTTTGTGTGTTAGCAGCAGGAGCCAGAAAGCTAGGAACCACATAGCTTATGGGCAAAATGTTCATCAAGGCCTCCTTTGTGCTTCTCATCTCTAATAATTTCCAGGGGGTTAAAGATCCATGCTCTCACTTCCTCCATATGAGGACCAACGAACAAAAGTTTAATGGTTTCCAACAATGTCCATTGCCAGACATCTGATTCAGAGCCTCTAAAGCTCTGCAAGTGCCTCCACAGCTCAAGGTGGTTCAGGTATCCAGCTGCAAAGAAGACAAAGTTTTGCAGGAAATGTAAGTCTGCAGACACAGCTGTGCTCAAACTATTATGCATGCATAAGACAAGGTGAAAAAGGGCCCTCTGCCATTTCAGAGCGTGGTCCCTACAGCCTGCTAGCACACTGCTCTGCGCCATCTTCCTGAGAGTACAGGACTGGGACGAGGATCAGTCAGCTGCACAAAGGACAGCATGCCAAATTGCAGGAGCTGGGTTTAAAGGCCTACTCCAGAGGCTCTTCAAATCATTGGCGGTTTTCCATGGAGCTTGATGGGTTTTGGATCAGCTTCTAAAGATGTGGTAAACCTGGTAATACTTGAGCCTTCATTTCCTTAAAGCCAGCTGTTCCCCACCTCACCCTTATACTGTGTGTTTTGGAGGAAAGAAGTATGTAAACACTGAGTTGAGACTTCCCTGTCTGAAGGACAGCATTTACTGCTTCATCTCACTTGAGCCCACTTGTAGCTCCCATCTCCAGCAGGCTGTAGCAGCTTTGTGCATCCAGCACACACCACGC
>VZTL01023461.1:6427-25059 GCA_013400535.1 Scopus umbretta | reverse complement strand
ATGGAAAAAAAGGGAAAAACAAAGTTGGAGCTCCATCTGTGCAGAAACCTCTCTGCCTTTTTGCTTGCCCCTGTTGTGGTTGTATTTAGTGAACTCCACCTGTTTGGGAAGGAATGTGCTTCTGCAGTTCGTGATACCAACAAACTACTGGCATTACACTCTCTGTGTTAGGCATGTCCTTCTGGGTATCTTGGCCAGTGTTAAACTTTGAAGCTGTCGGAGCAGTATGTGGTGTGGCAGGTAGACAAACAGTGTGCTCTTGCAAATTTTAAAAAAGAGGTCCAGCTCTGAGATGACTTCTACCTTGCCCACCTGTAGTAGAACAACATATCCTAAAATACTGATTCAGCAGCAACACGTGAGGCTGCCAGAAAACATGACAGGTAGTATGTGGCTGGGAGGGTTTCTCAGAGCTGCTGTGGTCCACAGGAGGGACTCTCTGTAAGGTAGTAAACAACATCCTTTCCTCCCAGGGAGCAAGAAACTGAGTTGTCTGTGTTCTGGATGCTTGCCTCTTAAGCCATCTTCTCCCATGTTATCAGCAGTTTACAATATTCAACATTTCCTTTAGGTAGAAAGAAAGGAAGTGCAGTTTATTATTTAGTCATAAGTGTAGTTTTATGATCTCTTAATTGGTGAAGAGATAAGAATTGTTTGCTATTGCAGCTCTGACCACATGCAGAGCTGCAGAAAGAGACACAAGGCTGAGTCTGCAAGAAACCTGGTGATAACTCATTGCTAACAAACCTCAGAGCTGCTGCTTTTCTTCCACACTATTGCTTTTCAGGATTCATTATGCTTTCTTCCTTCCCTTTTGAACACATTCCTTTTGCCTTTTCACAAAGATCCCATTACCAGTTCTCTCACCTTGCTTCTCACTATCTCAGAATCTGGTCATATATTTTTATGGTTTTTTTCTCCCCTTCTTCTGTCCATAACTTTGTTCTTCTGTGTATGAGAGGGCATAGACAAAACATTGTGAACTCCAGCCTTTTAGTATGGTGTTTATTTGCCTTCTGGATAGTTTTATCCTTACAGCTATTTATTATTGGCCATTTTCATTCCTTGGTGTTTCTCAGTGTTGGCACTCAGCTTCCTTTATTATACACACCAGTCAGTGAAATTTATATTCACTGCCCTCTCATAATAATAATAAAAAGGAGGAAAGATATCTTATTATGCTGTGTGTCTTGTGCATTTATTAGCAGCTTGGAAGGTCTCTTTGGCAGTGGTGTTGCTGATAGAGTTCTGAAGCCACCCGATTTAAGACAGAAATGGCATTTGTCCTGCAATGACAAAGACTTTATATTCCTCATCTTGCTGACTAGCTTATTGTCAACTGCTTGGTTGCTTTTTATTAAGACATTTTTTTGTGCTATTATTTTTTATTTCACTTATACTGCTTGTGTACATTTAAAACTGCCGTTCACCTTGCTGCTTGGGGCTTTCTGCAGCACAAGGCGTACATGAACTATGACTTAAAGATGTCTATGGAAGAACTGGGGAGCTGGGAACTATGTGCTCACATAGCATCATCCATTAAATTTTAGGGACTTGGGTTGAATTGTCACATAGAATTAGAGGAAAATAATGTGCCAGCGATACCTGCTGTGCACATATTTGCCCACGTCACAGAACAATACAATGGGGACTGCCAGGCATGCAGAGACCCCAAGCTAAATGAAGAAAGTCATACAGAATAGTCAGAGGAAATTCTTGCAACACAATCAGTGGCACACAAGTAATCCAAGAGTTACGTTTACAAAAAGCTGACCAAGGACTGGGATGAAGCTACCAATTCTATTTTCCCTGAACCACACCCTGACTTGACGCTTGTCTGAAAAGCTGGCAAAGTAACGTGTGCTGTCACAAGTCTCTGATATATTCTTCAGTGTGAGTGTTCACTGCAGTAGCCAGGCAGGAACTTGGAGGCTTAACATATCTGTTTGCTGCATCATCTCCTAGAGGAGAGATCCAATACCATATTATTACTATTGGACTCAACTTAAGAGGCATTTTCGTCTCTCTACAGTCAATTATTTCTCAGAGGTGGCTTGACTTTGGCCACATAAGAATCAATCCATACAAGACTCATTAGCATTGCAACTGCAGAGGGATTGCACCTTTGTCATTCTTTGCTTAAAGATTTGTTCTGGGAAGAAGGAGGTTTGCATATAAAAAAGAAACCCACCTTCATCTGGGATCATCATCTCTCCTTTACTCTAGCCAAGTCATTAGCCAGAAAACAGAAGTTAGGTGGTGTGCCATGCTAGTAATAGAATGGCATTTGCAGAAATAGGAAATCCATGCTGATCTCCACATCTCAGCCACTGAAACAAGAGGAGTCTCTGATGATAGTCAGGACCAAAGCCTCCAGGTATGTAACCTATCACTAAAGCTGATTTTTCTGGCTTGTGCGGCAGTACAGTGTCCAGACAGGTCCTGGGTCACAAGCCTGCTGTGCCAGCAGCAGAGCTGGAGAAACGCCACAGTGCAACACTGTGCCATTAAGTGAGGAGTGTGGAGGGGGTAACATGGGAGCACACTTTCTTGCAAAACTGATCAGTCTGAAGTTGCAAAGAAATTACCTTCCTATGATAACTGATCCAGGACCATAGGAAGTCAGAGTCCCACCTTAGGATTTGGGCGGGGAAAGGATTGTCAGGATATAAAGAGCTGTCCGCTGTAAGAAATGGGACTTGTGCAGATAGCTGAAGAATTTGGCAAGCTCCCCTTGAGCTGGTTTGGATTTTATGAGTTTGGCAAAGCTCTGGGAAGCAGTAAGAATATGGGGAAGAAATATTTATAAGGAATCCACTTAGTCTTTAACTGCAATCTGGATTTCAATTTGTTTGACTTGGATATTTGGGCGAGATGTGGAAGGAACATTTGAGTTCCCAACAGCAAAACCTGGAAAGCAGAAAACATCTAGGAGAAAGGCTTTCTCTTTCTTTGCTATGAATCACTTGGCACAATCTTCTTTACATGCCAGCCTGAAAGAGCCTGTCTTTCATGCCTCTGATCCCAGTTTTAATTAAACTCTGCTCAAAACTCAGTCTCAGTGGTCCTCACAGGAGGCAATGCAGCAGCATGCAAAAGTGATTCAGGAGAGAGGTTAGGAGCGGGAGAGTGGTGGAAGTCTTGCTGCTATCTGGGTTATTTTTATACTGCTCTCATCAGCACAGTACCAGTATGCCTTCCGCTAGCACAACAAGCCTCACAATTAGCATCTTGTAACTGTGTTTCTTCCTCCTCCCTCCCACACACCTATGCACAGGGGTTTTTTGTTTTTAGCTAAATACTTTATATGCAGAACTATAAGTTTATAGATCTTCAATACCTGCTATTGAAGATGGTGGGTTGCCAGTGGCTAAGCCAGAAGCATTCTGGCAATGTGAAACATCTTCACATGTAACAGTTATTTCTTCTTTGAAAAAAAAAAAAAAATATATATATACACTGAAAACTACCAGCGTAGTTGATGCTGGCAGGGAAGATATAGGAGCCATTTCCTAATAGTGCTGCAGAAAAGGCAGGCAACCATGTTGGTAAAGGCCAGGTAGGTGTGCTTGATGAGTAGCGGTGGTAAGTCTGCTCCCAAAGACCCCATGTTCCCCACAGCAGCGAGGCAGACAGGGAAGTGAGGCTGAAATATAGCAAAAAGAGAAGTGAGACTACAAAGTACAACTAAGCAGAGTTTTTTTCCTGGGCCATGAATAGGGGGAATACTGTAGGCCTTGCATGCCTGCCTCCTTTGGTGCCATTTGATCTCTAATTGCTGCAGTAGCTTTGATGGTCTATGATCCCCACTGTGGCTTTGAGACAAAGTAAAATATGGGCAAAGTAAGAAGTCATTGATTCTGGTACATAATTCATAAAACTTCTATGTAAAAGATCCAGTTCATGAATTCCAACTTGATGAAATATTCAAAAGAAGATAAATATATTTGCAGGTATTAGACTCTCTGGCACTTAAAATCTCTCAGGACATTGTGCCAGAGAGTTCCCAGCCACGTTAATCACACTGTGCTGTGAGTAACCTGCTGCAGAGTGCACACTCTGCCAGCTGAGGAGGGCTAGGAGAGCAGGCAGCCAGAGGGCTGGGAACAGGATGCAAAGCCTCTGAGGTAGACATGTTTGGCCTCTGAAGGTCTAGCCCCCATAGTCACCAGGGTCGGAGGGCAGCTAGGTGTATCCTATGCACTGTGAAGGCATACAATAGAGAAAGAAGTCTGTGAAAGCCCCCATAAAATGTTTCCTCTGAGTGGAGCCACTCATCTGTCCTGGCCTGTCCCAGGGGCGCACTGGAGTGTGTGAGCCATTGGAGACCTGGCGTACAAGGCACTAGCAAGGTCCTGAGTGGACAGAGGAGGGCAGTAGCCACCAACTAGGCATTTGCTATCACTGATCTCTCTGGTATATTCTCACAGTCATCATCAAAGGCCCTGTGGGGAAGCTCTCTGGAAATGTGGTGGTAGGATCTCCCCTCCCCATGCACCAGGGACCTGGGTTGGCTGCGATCACCACTGCTCTCTCAGCACTCACGTTTCCCAGCCCAGGAGAGGTGCACCTAGATTCCGCTACCCTCAGCTCCCAAGGACATCACCTCTGACATCCCAGAGTCCCTCATGGCATCAGCACTCCCCCCCAACCCCCAAAACATCATAGTTGAAGACATGGATGAGTTTCTCTTTCCAGGGAAACACAGTTTTTAAGACCTTGCCATGATAATCAAGTCTGTTGCACCTCACTCACCAGAAGGTTGTATCAGTGTTTAGAAAGTGTCTACATGATGAAATATGAGGAAATTTTGAGCTGATAGAGCTTGTGACCACCTCTCTTTTGTGTTGGTCTAGGCAGTGTCATTTGGTGAGCTGGGGGAGGATTACTGTGCCCCCTTTCCAAAACTCTGGTGGGAGATCTCACCAAACACTGTGTCTGGCAAGGTCTGAGAGCTCTTTTGCATACTAGACAAGAAAGTCAGCCAGATGCAAGATGAGAGGGAAGAGCAGAGGCCATTGAGCTGCAGCCTTTGAGGAGCTAGAAAGCAATATGTCAGAAAAGTGTCTAAAGTCCAACAATCCAAGGACTTCTTGGTGTCATTCAGTTTATGAACTACCCTATGCTCAGAGATGTACAGGTAGGAAAATTCCTGTGCATGGAATAAAGGTTCTTTCCCTTGTCCAATTTTTATATTTATTTTAGTCTTATAGCTCAGATTCTCAAGATTGTGCTTAAAGCTGTTTGCTAATGGCTGGTTTTGGATGGGAGTTAAAACGTAGGAATATATGATGCAGTGCATGAACTTCTTACTCAGGAGCTAAGTGGGTGACTGAGAAAACAGGAGTCACAAACCAGAAACTATGGGGATTCAGCAACACTACAGAAGAAAAACAGCTGAAGATACTCTGAGTAAGGTTTTGCAGGAATCATCACTGATTGGTAGTTTGTCCCAACAACATTTAAGGAATTGCTTCTTTGTAGGTTTCCTAACCAGTGCTGGAAATGGCTTTCCGCTGGAATTCTGGGCAGAAATCCACTGAAGTCTTGGAGAGGTGTCCACATGCTGCTAAGCAGTCATAAGCCTATATATGTAACTATAAAGCTAAAACAAACACATTTGGTGAGCCAAGGAAGACATACTCTGCCTCTAACAGCCACCCAGTGCCCAGAGTGATTGGAATCAGATCATTGTTTCTTCTCCAAATCAGCTAAGACTAAACCAGCTGATATTTGGTATAGAAACAGGATGAATTTCCAATTACTTCACTGCTGGTTGGGAAGATTATAAAATTTCTGCAAACTCTGTTTTCTACATATATTTTTTCAAGTGTGTTTTTTCAAAGTTAAAATTCTCATTAAGCTTATTTTAAATGTCAACCTTCTCTAATCTTCAGAATCCAGCCCTCAGGACAGGAAAAGCTTTTTATAAGGTCAAGAATCAGCTGTAACAGAATTGCAATCAATGTCTTCAGGAAGACAAAGATTGTCTTAGTTGCTACTTTCTCCTCTTTCATTATTAATGCAGCTGATGGGCCTAGAGTAAAGACAAATAGGAGCAGAAAATATTGTTGCCAAACATCTTAAAAGGTTTTCATCTGGAGTACTGAGAGTTATTACATTTCCAGAGAGCACAGAATAATTTGTTTATCTCTTCAGTAGTTATACTCTTTCATTCAATGCAGTTGCGAGTTGTTTTATATTATTATACTAGTGCCAACAGACCCATAGAGAGATTATTTAGTTTCAAAATGTAGTAACCTACGTCTGTACATTAAGATATTAACATGGAAACTGCAGGGTACTCCTAAAGGCTAATTTAGGTAAATATAAAGGAAATCAGTCTGCTCAGACTTTTTCCACAGTCAATGAAGGCAGAGAGCTCTTCTAAGCAGGCCAGCTCATGGCATTTAACATTAAGGATAGCCATTTTCTTTCCACAGGCTGTAAAGTGAGGCTGGCCCACCCCATATTAGCATTATTCTTGTGAATACCCCCATGACTAGAGCATTTGTTGACACAGTGACATTGAGGAAGGTTAAATCCAGCTTTAACAATCAAGTGCAATTATAGTGGATTAGTTAAACTGCATTAAACCCTTGCACACCCTCTGAAAAATTCAAGTAAGTAAGATGAACTGAATAAAGGCTGTATTTGTTCTGAAGAAGAATTGATTACCAGGTCTGAATGCAGTCAAATGGGCTTTTTAAAAAAAGCAGATTATTTTTTTTCTGAATATCACTGTATGTACAATATTCCTATAAACATTAGCACAAGGTAGATCGCCTGCTCTAAGTTTATACCCTGCTTTGCTGTGCACTACTTTTTCCACGGACAGATCTAAAGCCTCTTCCCTGGAATTGCTGATCAGATATCTACAAAGCCCCAGTTATTGCAGTGAAAATTGCAGAGGGATCTCAGTTGCCAGACCTTGCTGACTAGCCTAGTAAAAGCCAGAGAGGTTAATCAATTATCAAGTGAAAGTGGTCATTTTTTTTACCTCTCTTTTTACTATATTCAGAAGGAAACACAGTATCTTCTTGTTTGGCAGACTGTGCCAGCTGATGTTTGTCTGCAGTTGCCTCAAGAAATGGATTTTACTTAAGTAAAACTTTTCCTTTGTTAGTCTTCATATCTGGTCTGGAAACATTCAGTAGGTGGAGACAACAGCTGTCTTAGTACTTCACTTGTGTCTTTACAAGAATTGTGTCTTTGACTAAAAATAATAATAAAATAAAGACTATCAAAGACCACTGCAGGTGGTGCACAAAGCAAGCTGTTTTTGAAATAGACCTAAGCTGGTTCAATTGCAGAGGTTCTCCCAGGTCAGAAATGTGGTGCATCACCAGAGCCATGAGGCATTGTTGCAGACACAGAAAAGGCAGTGAAGTGCTGGTCACTGCCAGCTTGTGGACACAGTTGCTTGCTCATAGTTTGCTTGATGGTATTCATTCTTTGTCTTTCCTTCCTTTGGCAATTTGGCTATGGAGGAGCATACAGACATTCACTGTATTATGTACAGAAGCGTTTTTGCTCATCTTAATCTTCTTTGAAAGCTCTCTAAATTGCTGTTGAGAGGAAAAACACTGTTTGAAAGGAAACTGATTTAGGACACCATAAGGTAGACTTTCTTCCTAGTACATTCCACATCCCTTGATTCATCAGAAAAATGTGGTCCATGGATAAAACAGAAAATGCTCCTGCTCACAGAGTGGGAGATGATAGAACAGATTTATCTGCACAAGATTGCAGGTGGAGAGGATCTCCTCAGAGTTGAGAAGCAGCACCCAGGAAATTTCTATAAAATTAGTTTAGTGCTGTTGTTTGTCTGATGCTTGAACTGGACTTAGTATTAGTGGCCAGCACCTCACCCATAGATGTGCAAATGCAGCTCACAGCTGATCACTCATGATTGCAGATCTGGGCTTCTCCTGAACACTGTATCAAGGGCCTGCTCTTGAAGGAGATTTTTTGAGATTAGCTAAATTTTACAAAACAGAGCACAGATCAGCTTCATGCAAATAAATAAAGCAGCAAATCTCCTTTTAAAAAAGACATTGGTAACATGATAAAATATTCAACAAGGCAAACAGGATAAGTTTTAAAGTGAAGAGGAAAAGGTAAATTATCTCATGAATGGCACTGTACCATCTCAACTGTATCTCTTCCATACCAGAGATGACTGCCTCATTAGGAAAATGCAGAAGATTGTATCTATACAGACTGGAGGAAAGGGTATTTAATAGGAAGTCAGGTGAGACGAAAAAGCATGAGCTGGTTAAACTGTGTGGTTAGACAGAAAAATAGTATTTCTGAGGAACACTAACATCAGTGGACCTAGTAGTTTAATATCTTGCCCCCACTATTATGGTCCAGGTCTCCATATCCTCTGTCTGACATTTTGTAGCACATCCACATGCATGGCTGTCCAGAAATAGCTAGATTCACAGACAAAGCAGAAATTACATGAAAGGACCAAATAGGGCCTTAGTTTTTGTGCCAGGCCTGATGGTGTGGTTTTGTTGTGATAGTGGCTTTGTTCTAACCTTGGGGAATGCCATGCTACTTCTAATTCCACATAGGATTGAGGTGAGCTGTCAGTTTCCACCACAAGCACCATGAATAGCTTTAGAGGGAAAAAGTTCCCACTGCAAATTTAGAAGACCAGCCAAGCACAAAATCTGCTGGTTTATACCTAAATACCGGGGAAAGAGATTCTGGAGGGATTAATCTCACCTAACTTCCATTTGACTAAAGAGCAGTGTCTACGACACAGCTGGATATGTCTGACTTAATGACCTTGGCTTCCCTTTGTAGGTAATCGAGACCTAGTCAATACAGCCAGTGGAGACTAGATAGCAATTCTTCCTCTTCTTCCACTTTTTCACAGATTTTTTTTCTGGTAGTCCCAGAAGCCTCTGCTGTGAGGGGTATTGGCCATTCTGAATAGGCATGTTAAGAATCATTCCCTGTCCCATAGAATTTCTAGTTCAGTTAGTCAAGACAGAAAAAAGTGGGAGAAAAGCATTATTATCATGTACTACAACTGTGTTATTTCTTTCCCCTTGTTCCTAAGTGACGCGAAGTGCATACAAATTAAATTCAAACCAGGGAGCATCAGGAGGATGTGAAATAGCATTATTTGGAACAGAGTTCTGAAGGAAACTGTGCAATGCATCACTAACTGTGGAGAGAATACAGCCAGACCTTCAGCTCACCTTTCTTCCTGGGCAAACACACATCCAGCTTCTTCATGGAAAAATGCAGCGCATTTCTTTCACAGCAAAACACATTGATGTTTCATGCAAACGATCACATTCCCATAGTGTCCACACTTGCGCACTTAAGCTTATGGCTAATGCAATAAAAGTAGACTGAACTCCATCATGGTATTGCATTTTATATAAGGTAAGGACATACACACACACAGAGTTACAGATGACTGACAACTCAGTAGGCCAGCAGAAGTTGATCATGTGCCTGAAAATTGAGATTTATGAGGAATCTCATTTTTCCACTCTAATTTGTGTCTATTGCTGTTACTTCTCACAGAGTAGCTCTTACTCCATGAGTGATCCCATCAGGCTTAGGTGCAAATTTTGCCCCCATTAGAGCAAAATATGCAAAATACAAGCAGAACAATGGAAAAATGAAAACATGTTGCTGGGTTTCTGTGGAGCAAGTAAAATTGTTTACACAGAAGGTAAGACAGGATGTCCTCATGATTTGTAATGGCCTTATAATCCATGAGACCTGAACATCAGAGAGGGATAAGAAAGATAAAAATCAAAAAAGAATGTAGGACTTTGCTCATTAGTCTTGACAAGTTTAATTCGCTTTTGTGTTTGGATGACAATAACTTCTGGTGTGGCCATCACATAAATCCCCCTAATATAGTATTTTTTGCTACAGTGAAGGTTGGATGTATCTTAGAGTATCTTGTCTGAGCTCTGGCAGTAAAAGTGTCAAACTGACATTTTTTTCAGCACTTTTGATACATCTTTCATAAAAGCCAGCAAACAGCAGTGGGAATAGGAGTGAAGATGGCAATTCCACCTTTCTTTGGCCACAGCTGAAATTAATCTTTCATGAGTTCCTTGCTGATGGAGGTGAACTTAAAGAAAATAATTTTTACTATGTACATTCATAGCAATAAGCTCAAGTGCCAGAAATCTAGCATGGAAAATATTAACAACTGAAAAAGCTTATGGGTATATAATTTTAAGTCTATACATGTGTGTATGTGTGCGTGTGTGTACATTATTGGAATTAAGGGTACAGCTACTTTATAGAATTGTGTAGCATTAGACCCAAACACCATACCCTTAGATGGTGTTTCTGAGAAGACTAACTGTGGTTATTTCTAGGATGAGTCTTTGTTATGTTCAGATGAGCTATAATTATGTAGAAGAAGATATTAAAAGTTAGAGACAAGAGGTGCATGTCTTCACTCCTTGAATTTATGCCTTGTGAATCAACTAAAACAAATCTTTAAAACATGTTCCAGCATGTCAGCCCAAACTTTGTAACCTGGAGACCTTTACCAAGAGAAATCAGGAACCTCTGTTCCATTGACTCTCAGTAAAGCTTAATCTCTTAAGTGCCTGTTATTTTGAAAATGGGACTTAACTCCAGATCCTTAAAGATATTTAGTCCTGTAACTTTTATTCATTTGAATGGAAATATCTCTGAGGACTTGAACTCTAAAACTAAGCAAACACATGTGAAAAAGTTACTCTAAATATCTAGCATTAGGGACATATCTCCAGCTGAAAGTTAATTCAGAATAAAGTAGCATGTATATTCAAAGTGTGGGAAATATTCTGGAATAAATCTGTGTATGCAAGCACTTGATCCACCACCAGCAACCTATGGTAGTTTAACAAATCACTGACTTTTGGTCAAGCCACACTAAACCTCCAGTGGGGCAGTTTGTGCTCTTGCTGCTTCTAAGGTAATGAGGCTTACTATTGAGCATCAGCTGATGATATGAAAATTAGTGTTTTTCTGCCCATAACCTGTATGTGGACATGCCTAGTCAGTGTCCGCATACAGTGCTTCACTTCCATTCAACTAAGTCCACTGTCCAAGCAGATTACATTAAAGTGAAGCAAGGCACTGTTACTCTTGAGTAGGTCTCTACCTAAATCAGTCTTTCAGGTAAAACTAGGCAGTTCGGCTAGGTATCTAGGCTAACTTAGGCTTCTTCTATAGCCTATAAAGTGGTGGAGAGACATAGCCATGTCCAAAGGCTATTCATCCTGTTCTAAGACAGCATGTAAAAGAGTCACTATTGGCTACAGAGCAAATCTAGGCACCAAGGCTGCAGAAATCACTTACTGTTTAGAAGGCAAAAGTAAGAAAGTTTAATCCTGTCTCAAATGTCCAAATACAGAGCTGTTCAGAAATTGTGGAATAGGTTTTCCTGAGTAATTCCATGCACAGGGTAGCTTTAAATCTTCATAAACTAACCACAGTGATATGTAGAACACCATATATGACTTCCAATGCATTTTTTTCTAAAATCATGAAAAGAAAACATAAGGGAACTACTGCGGTGCTCTTGCCTACATGTAATATTTCAGGATTGAAAATAACTGAAATTATCTGAAATTTCAGAGTTCAGATTCTAGAGTTTATTTCCAGGAAAGTTCAACATTCTTATTACAATGCAAAGATTAGGATGAGGGAGGTGAGACATATTAGGTTTGTCTCTCCACATTTTTCTTGCATGCCAAAACACTGCATTTTGGGGTGGAGTTTCTGTAAAGGTGGCTGAAAATATCATCATACAAAATCATTTATTTATGATATTGTCTCATTTGCATAGTGTTGTATCTCATGCCTCAGGCTATGAGCCTACAGATGGATTCATATGAGTAGATTTAGTTTACTGAAATGTCTAGTCTGTGTCACATTTTTATCCTGCGATGATTCACACATATTCATTTACCTAACTGAAAAGTATGTCTTTCATTAACAGTTAAGAAAGGTTAAAAGCTCTAGAGTTAAGGTGTCAAGCTTGAGGGGTCAAACAAATACTTAAACTCTAAACACAATTCATTACAGCTGCTCTCTTTTGTGACTGTATGAAAAACAGAAGTCAGTTCTTTTAAATGCTGCTAATCTACATGCAATGCAAGAAGGAATTTATTTTATTTGTATTGCTAAAAAATCAGCACTGTGTAATGTTATGGCACCGCACTGAATTTCACAGTGACCCAATAGCTTCTGTCACACGGTCTTGGAGCAGTTAGGAAGCAATCTAATGCATTTAGCCAGTTGCATTGTGCTGCGTATGAAAGGCCAGAGCCCTTCCTGACCCTGTGCCGATGAGATTCAACCTCCCTTTTATTGGGTTAATAAAACTATAAATATTGTCAATAGCCCTAAAACATTCATTTCTTTTTAAAGTCCACTCACTGCATTTGGTTCGATGACCTTGTCTGGCAATAAACTAACTCTACAGATTATTAATTATTATCAGGAAACCTTTGTGTATGATTACAAAGGTGTGAATAATGCCTCACAGACAGGAAAAACACAAGGAGATATATTCTGGCCCCACGATATCTATTCTTTTTTCTCTCCTGCCATGCTGCAGGGAATACATACAGAGAGGGAGACAGTATCCATTTGCTTTTCACAGTGTTCACTCCCATAACTCTAGCTTTAGGAAAGCACCTGCCTCTGTGGGCATGTGTGGAGCACACATGACGACTGCTGCAATGAGGCCTGTTTGCTGGCTTTACTTGCAATGGCAATTTAAGTCTCTCTAGCTTATATCAAGGGACAAGTGCTGGCTCGTCGCAGCACCAGAGGTGGGTGAGTAGATATGGGATGCAACTGGCTCTGCTGGCTGTTGGGGATCTACATTGGGCCAGGATAAGTGAGAAGAGCTGCAGGAGCAACAAGCCTGTGGTATCACCCAGCAGACTTCACAGCAGCATGGAGACTGTAAGCCACCTCTGCTGGAGACTGTGTGGAAAATTCAGCTACTTTTATAAGGGGAGGTGGGGCACATTAAAAGCCTGGGAATGTTTAAACCTACATGCTCCCTCCCTGCATTGAATGGGCTCCCTGTCTATCCGTACTGCAAGCTCTTCAGCAGCTCCTGGGATCATGGACTTTTCCCACTAAATAGACATGCACCAAGGTATCCTCTGGGCTGGTGATGGTCATATGGCCTCTGCATGGCTTTTCTCCATTATCCACTCCAAAGCCAAGCTGAGGAAGCCTATGGTGAAGGGCCTGACTAAGCCTCTGGTGTGCTAAGCTTTCAATGGAGGTACTGGGTACTCTGGGGTTGGGCAAGGAATCAGCCTATATGGTTCACATCATCTCTTGGAGCAGACCACACTGATGCTATGCAGTTACCTTGAAGTCACCCTCAGCTCAAAGCAGGTCTTGAAGGCAAAAGCAAGTAAAAAAAAAATTATTTACAAAATCCAAAAGAGTTACTACAGTTACAAAGATTTATAAAGGCATGAGTGACAAAATGGAAAGAAAACTACATTTAATCTACTTATCCTGAGATTAAATCTAAAGGTTGGTCTCTTCCCTTGTATTTAGCTGACAAGCTGTTAGACACTTATTTAACCCACGTGGTTAGGGAATCAGTCCTTGGGGACAATCTACCTCTTAACTTACATTTGTAGGAGATATCCTTGAGGTACAAAAGTATGTTAGATTTTATATCTAATTATTCCCTTCAGGTTTCCTTGGAGCTACATGTAGATTCTTAACTCCCTTTCTCTCTTCATTTCCTCCCCTCAAGGATTATCGTTCCTTAATTTATTTTATTTCATATGAATATGTAAAATGACATCTGCATTTTATACAAACAGACTTTTTCTGTTCCTTATTGAGCCTAGACATAAGATTATCCAATTACAGAGAGGTGATGGCAAGTCTGGATGATTGGTCTCCACCTCTGTTTTTATAGGATAAGGAATAGACCCACTTTTCTTCTTACTGTATCTTCTCTTCTGGTGGTTGGGCTGGAATAGCAGCACCTTTTCTTTTGGTTCTGTTCATAGGAAAAATGAGAGTTTGTGTCTACTGTATCTCTATTAATATGACCTACAAATTCGTGGCCAACTCACTGCATACAGAATGAGCCGTCATCACTGCTGCTCAACCCACACTTCCCCTCTGGTACCTCTTTACCCTGGCTCTAGGCTGCAGTAGTCCTCTATAAAGGTGAGCTTAACACTGCAAATTACACCCTTGTTTACAGGGTAGCCATATGGAATAGAAGGAGTGGTGCTTGCAGCATCATCCCTGGTTTAGATATTACCTATTATGATATGACCTGGAGAAGAAGTTGTGAATTTCCTTCCTTTCAGTGAGCTACAGTTATTGTTCCTTTGGTTTGGAGGTAGTTAGAGGCGTATTAGTTGCCATACGTAGAAAAGAGAGTAGGGAGATAAAATAGCGTATGCCTATTCATTATACAGAGGCCTCCAAACTAGCTTAAGGAGGAAAGGCTCCAGGGCTCTGTTCATTTCTCTCACTGCAGGAATCTAAAGCCATCTGGGATGCCCTGCAGTATTCTTCCTGGCTTCCAGCTGCTGCTTCAGGGTGTCCTGTGGGTCCTGCACCATGTCTGCCAGCTGTGAATATTTCAGATACTCCTGAGGCATTTCAAGTGTTCCTGAATGCTTATGCTCAGGGGGTGTGAATTAAATGTTCAATATCTATCATCATACACACTCACTCAGAACAATGACTTGACTTTTTTTATCTGTATGCTCCTCTCATCCCTGTTGTTCTGCTGTTAGCCAAGGACCTTCATGAAGATCAGAGCCTGTGTATGCCAGAAGCTCTGCACAAAGCTAATGAGAAACAGTCCATAGTCCAAGAGGATGGCCGGAGGGAGGAAGGAAGGTGGTATGTCTTGCCCAAGCTTACAAAAGGGATCTCTTGCAGAAAAAAGAACCAAATTCATGTCTTCTAAGTCCAGACAACAGCTAGCCAGTCCAGACTATTCTTCTGTAAGGTCCTTTTGCAATATCTGCATTATCTTGTCTGCAAGAAATCTAACACCTTGTGACCCAGCAGGGCTGGTGAAGGAGGGCTGAGTCTGAGTCTCTAAAATATAAACTGAATTAAAACAAAATCAGTCCTGAAATGCGATTATCCCTTTTCTGTTCCTTGAAATATCTCCACTCTCCCTGCCTTTCCCTACTTTTATTTCATGCCACTTGGAGTAAGATTTATTTTCAAGCAGAAGTAGTGAATTATGGCCACAGTGCTGCAGCCTCTCAGACCCTATATATCACAGAAAGCTCTTTACCAGCAATGTATTGCTAAGAGTATTTTTGCAAAAACTTCAGCTACTCCATGGGGATTTCTTTGCACCACCACAACACAAGAAGCAGTTCAATGTTATGGTGCTTGTGTAGGTGTGTATCTCTTCTCCTTGTTTCTGCTCTCTCTGCTCAGATTAGAAGATGTATTTTGGGGACCTAACAGGTGTCAAATGAGAGTGGATTTCTTGGCAATGTCTGCTAAGCAGGAACTTTGAACAGAAAGTTTTTTTTTTCTACTCTGAGAACCATTGAGGAAACAGCCAAACCCTAAATCTCAAATAACTTTGGAGAGTCTCTCTTGGGTGCCCCTGGTGTATCGTTGTGCCTTGCTTAAGACGTAACTTCTACTGAATCACTTCCCAGTTTCACAAGGGAAAAAAGACAATGTATGCATAAGATACTGCCCTGTTGGGCAGTTGTGACATTCAGGTCTAATGCTGTGACTGTCAGGGTTGCCTACAGTCTGGCAACCACTTTGCACTGCATCATCTGGCTTTTGCGGCACAGAAGATCAAGTTCAAGGAAGAGTGGCTTTCTGCAAGTGTCAGGGCTTGCCTTATGTCAGGTCAGGTACTTGGATGAACTGGCAGCAGTAGCTGAGCACCACAGGCTAAGGGCCTTGCCCAGCAGAAACATTCCCGACACCCAAACCCATCGCACTCATCACCATGTAGCACACTATACAGATGACCATGGGATATAGACGTTTCATCTTGGTCTGTTGTTGACTTTTCCCCTCACTGCTGCATGTAAGCCTCCTGTGGGATTTCATTGACAGCAATGCTGGCCAGACAGCTGCCTGCTGTGTTTGGGTGGCACAACCATAGTGCACCAGCAAGCTTGAGCTCTGCCCTTGTCAATGCTGAGGCTCCGCATGCCACTGTTTCCATTTTCCTCTCAAACTATGGGCTCAGAGACATGGCCTTTGTCTTCCACTCACAAATGGGAGATGTTCATTCACAGGCCTAGCCACCCAGCATGTCCACTGCTTCCATAGTGAGAAAGAACAGTTAGTTTATTGGGGTAATGTGGAGAAAATGTTTCAGAAAATTGTGGAGGCAGGTAATGAAGACCCAGGAAATAGGATTTTAAAGTGTGGGGCACTTCTGCCTTGTACTGTGCAAACCAAGACTTTTCTTACTTTTTGCAGGCTGCAGCAGAGTGGTAAATCATATCCTGAGTTTCCAGCTACTACCAACTAATCAAGCATCTTGTTTCACTTCAGTTTAACTAGCAGCACTTGATGAAATGTTCTGAGAAGTTCTTTTTCCTCATATTAAGAATAAACAAAGACAGGGAATAACTTGGGGAGTAACAATATAATGCCAAACCTTTTACATCCACTTCATTTTGTTTTATCACCACTTTTAACTAGCTCAGTACTGCAAAGACTAGGAGTCAATGCCAGTTGCACACTGGCCTGCATCGCCCTAGTCAAATTTGTAGCAAAAAGGCATCCTTGCTACCAAAGACCACGATGCAGATTGCATTTCTGCTGAGTTGTCAGCAGAAATAAGCAGCTGTTCTTGTAGCCTAGTCATTCTGAGAGATGGTCCGATCAATGAGATATTGCTGGGTAGTGCTGACAAAAGGGTTCTTGAACTGCATAATGGAAAGTACTCTATGGACACAGCAATTAGCCTGACATCTTTGCCAGCATATGACTGCCTAAAAAGCACATTTCCAAAGGAGTTTGGCTGTCTGTGCACTAGTAGTGTTGTGAAGTTCTGGCTGTTTGTTGTAGTACTTCAGTGGGAACATAACCTACTTTAGTAAAAATCTGGTCCCATGGATTTAGCTCTCTGAGTATTTGATTCTGGCTCTCGGAATTATCTGTAAGTAAAGAAAAAAAAAGGGAAAGAAAAAGTTTGTCTGATGATGCTGCATATCTGGAGAATGCCCAGCAGGGAGTCACAGAAAGATGCAAATGAGCTTCTTATAAAAAAAATCCCCAAATTCAAAAGAAAGATATTAATAATTGCAAACCAACCTTGAAAAGCTGAATTGAAAAATCAACCAACTGCAAATCAATTACATACAAATGGATAAAGCAGAGACAGAAAGATACTGGTCGGCTGGTTGGTTTGTTTTGCTTTACTGTCTCCTGTCGCAGTGGATATGACACGCACATTAGTCCCAGATGAATTCATAATGATCAAGAAAGTCATTACATGACATGACAAATGAATTATTAATGACAGAGCACAGAGTAGAAAGCATCCCCTGAGCCAAGTGATGGGCGAGGGGTTCAGCATGCTGCATTGCCAGGAGGGAACAAGGGTTCAGTTACGGGTCCCAGTCTCTTGCTCCCCAGAGATAAGGAAGGAGGATGACCCGGCATTGCTTGGTTAGTGTCTGCAAGGAAGGCAGATCTTGCCACCATTTAGAACAGCTTTTCTGCCTAACTGAAGACTGGCATTTTGTGGCTTCAACTAGTGTTTTCATCTTCATGATTCAGAAAAGTGCCTTTGAGTTGTACAGTATTACATAGAGGAAAATTATGGGACAGGAGCTCTGAGCTCATTAGTAGACAGACACTCGGGCACACCAGGAAAGACAACCCAAGCAAAGATATCTGGTATGTCAACCACAATCTTAAAGAAAAGCAGGTGTTATGAAATGAGCAGTTGGTTATCTGCTGTGGTGATCCATGTTCTTCACCAGATGCAAGAGCTAAGACAGCTCCCACAAGCTCTTCCAAACCAAGTCTACCACATCTCCTAAGCTGGCTGTTGCCAGTTGGATTCATGGTGCTTGGAGCTCTGCTTTCACTGATCCCTACCACCACCTGTGGGATGCAAGCACTTTTGTACTGCAGGGCTTTTAGTGGCTCTAGAGTTAGCTGAGGTAATGTTCCTAAGAACCACCAGGCAGCAGACAGCTCCATTTTCAAAACAAGCAAGGACTTGTAGAAGACCAGCAGAGACAAGTCTGGAGTTTTATTCTGTCCCAGGCACCAGTGTGTCTTCCTCCTTGGATGAGACCTTTTTCCTTCCCCTTCCCCAGGGAAGAACTTAGGGGTGTTTGTAGAACAGTGGGGGGAGTTGAGCAGTTTTTAGTTGTTTCTTTATTTAAGAAGTTTCTGCTGGGACATGCCTTTGCTTTCAGCAGTAGTTGTATGAGGCAAGGAAAATAGAGATGCTGTCATCCCACAGCTCACCTCCTTTGTGCACATCAGACTTCCTAGGGCTGTGTCAGGAGAAAGCTTGGGGTAATTTGTTTAATGTATATCTCATCTCCTGGTTCTCTAAGGATTCCTGAGGTTTAGGTTTCCTGAGTTCTCAGTAAGCAAATGAATGTTTTGGCTTTTTCTCTTTT
>VZTL01023449.1:0-12357 GCA_013400535.1 Scopus umbretta | reverse complement strand
GGTCAGTGAAGAAGGAAGGGGAGTAAGTGCTCCAGGCATTGGAGCATAGATTGACCTGCAGTCCGTGGTGAAGACCATGGTGAGGCAGGCTGTCCCCCTGCAGCCCATGGAGGTCCATGGTGGAGCAGATACCCACCTGCAGCCCATGGAGGACCCCATGCCAGAGCAGGTGGATGTGCCCAAAGGAGGACCCGTGGACCCGTGGGGGACCCATGCTGGAGCAGTCTGCTCCTGAAGGGCTGCACCCCATGGATGGAACCCACGCTGGAGTAGTTTGTGAAGAACTGTGTCCCGTGGGAAGGACCCATATTGGAGAAGTTCATGGAGGACTGTCTCCCGTGGGAGGGACCCCACACTGCAGCAGGGGAAGACTGTGAGGAGTCCTCCCCTGAGGAGGAAGGAGCAGCAGAGAGGATATGTGATGAACTGACTACAACTCCCATTCCCTGTCCCCCTGCACCTTTCGGGGGCAGGAGGTAGAGAAATTGGGAGTGAAGTTGAGCCTGGATAGAAGGGGCGGGGTGGGAAATGTGGTTTAAGATTTAGGTGTTAATTCTCATTACCCTACTCTGTTTTGATTGGTAATTAATCGAACTGATTTTCCCCAAGTCGAGTCTGTTTTGCCTGTGACAGTAATTGCTGAGTGATCTCCTTGTCCTTATCTCAGCCCATGAGCTTTTCATTTTCCCTGTTCAGTTGAGAAGGGGAGTACAGAGCAGCTTTGGTGGACATTTGGCATCCAGCCAGGGTCAACCCACCACACTGGCATAGTGCTGTGTTTTGGATTTAGCATGAGAATAATGTGCTAGCACACATGTTTTAGTTGTTGCTAGGCAGTGTTTATACTATGTCAAGGACTTTTCAGCTTCCCATTCTCTGACAGCTGCACAAGGAGCTGGGTGGGAGCATAGGTGAGACAGCTGATCCAAATTGACCAAAAGGCTATTCCATACCATATGGCAACGCGCTCAAGAAGCTGAGAGGGAGTATAGCCAGGACAGCTGACCCAAATCAGCCAAAGGGATATTCCATATGATATGACGTCATGTTGAACACTTGCCCTTCAGTTTTCTGTTCCTGATTAGTCATGGTGTGTGGGCAGCACATCTGTCACTGCTCTGGGTGCTTCTGAACGATCCTGGAACACAGGCATCTCCTGAAGCAACCCACCTGTTGTGTGGCATTAAAGTGTCATATCACTGACCGAAAGAGATAAAGATATTAATCCTGCATCTGAGGGAAGGAACAATTAAGTGTCGTTAGTGGACTCAAGACCATAACCATGGTCGCATGTCTTCTAACCGGAGAAATCAGATGTGTTTTAAAATTAAAAATTTCTACTTTACTTTAAAAAAAATTCTACTTTAAAAATAAAGTAGAAATATGAGGAAAATTGTATTTTTAGCCATCCATAATCTTCTAAGAGGTTGAACTGTGAATGGTCAGGAGCAATACTCCCCTGATCTAAACTGATGGTCCTACACAGTTATGATCCTACACTAAACAGGATACATACATTTCTCACACTGCCTTGTAGAAGATGCATGCTCAGGGTAGCTACAGAATCCAGCTCTAGGTATCTGCCTTTGTTTTTTTTTTTTTTGTATTTTCCATGTTTCTTCTAACTGTATTTTTATGCACTTTTTGATACCTGCTTAGCCTGTGTATTTTTTCTGTCATAACATTTTTAATATATTTTCTTTGTCCCCTTTGCAATCTTTTGTATCTTTTATCTTGTCAAGGTACTAATGTTCTTGTATTCTTGTTTTTATCTACCGTTTTCTTATTTGCATTCAGTATTTTTTTATCTGGCACTGCTTTTCTTCTTTATTTGTTTACCAAGTATCTCCTCTTCCATTAAATATCTCTCTCTCTTAATTTTCTGAGCTCAGCAGAAACATGCGGACATATCTCTCGCTCACTGTACAAATACATATGAGATTGCTTTATATAAAGCAAAAGTACTGACTGTGCTTGCAGACAATGGGCGACCAGATAGGAAAAGATAAAACCGTATATTAGATCCATCCGGAAAATGCTTGGTAGAGATGTAAAGGCAAGAGGCTCGAATGACCAGCAGAGGGAGTAATTTCCACAGCCAATACCCCCCCATTAGGGATGCCCTGAGTCCAGCCTCATAGAGCAAGTATCAGAGTGCCAGCAGAGACACAGGCATAAAGCTTGTGAGAAGATGTGTAACAAAAAGAGATGGCTAAAGCAAAATACGTGAACTACCTAAACAGAAAGGACTATCTTCAAATGGCTGCAGTTCTTATTTAACTAGTAGAAAGTTTGAGGAATGTAAGAGCCAAGAACACAGAAATAACAGCTGACTAGAATTGTGAGACATTACTGAGGAAATAATTTTAATTAATGGAGGTGATATTTATCTTCATGATTGCTACAAATCAAGTATCGATGAAGGGAGATTAAGTCTTTAATAGGGAAATTTATTTCAGTACTGGAACATGTAATTTTTCATATCAATTCATCAGAGTGTAAACTGAAGTGATACAACTTCTTGCTGAAATGCTTATTGGTTAACAAAAATTTCACCACTAACTATGGAAATGATGTAAACAAATGATAAAAGCACATGACTCATAAAAGCTGACCTAAGTAATGAGCAATTAATTCACTGGTAGTGCCTGGAACATTATGAATCTCATTTCGATCAGTATGTTCTGAGCAAGTAACAAGGTAAAAATCTCTAGATGTTTTTGCTGAATGTTTGTTCTTAAATATTCTCAAGAAGTTCCTGAAGTACATTCCTGGGAATGAATGGGAAAGGCTGGCTGACTTATCCATGAGCTGTCAGCATGTTGCGAACAGTCATTGATCTCTAGGTGTAACAAGCCCTAAGAAAGGTCTGGACTGTGCTGAACTAATTAGCTATTGGTTTCTCTCAGTTTTTACTGGAAACAGAGAAGGGTGAATAGAGATGAGATACAGACAAGGTGGACTGACCTGAATAACAGCCCAGAAATTAACTGACCCAAACCAGCTTGTGATTATGTTTGGTATCCTCCCTTCCTTCCATAGTTTACTGAAATTAATTTTCAGTTCTATTAAAAATAGGGCTGCTGGGCAACAGCACTCTTGTGCCTCGAGATTAGAAACAAAATTAATGGGCTTGGTTATTATGAGCTAAAGAATAATTACTCAAACTAACTGTGGGGAGGTAAGTGTCAGGATTCAACAAAAAGTCAATATAAGGAACAATACCATTCAATGTGCCTTGTTAATGATTCAAATAACATTTTAATTTATGGATTGGCAATGTTCTAGGATGCCATTTTAGATCAAAGCACAAGATAAAAGGAAATTTTAGTGTAGTTTTCAGAAAGCATATTGTAACAGAGTTTACTAACAATAGGCAATATTAAATCACAACCTAAAACATATCCAGTGAAGTTCTGGGTAAATAATCCAATCTGTAATGTGTACAGGTCGGTTGAAACTTGGGTAAAGTAAGGAGGCTTACTGTTGTTGACCTTTAGGTCATGCTAAATGCCAAATTAATATTTATCTAGACTGTTGTCCTTGGGATGAGTAGTGAAAGGGTATTGTTCTCTGTTGAGAGGGGGTTACTTTGTTTTGGTAGCATTTTCTCAACATATAAAAACCATATTGTAAACTGTGCACATAAATTACTCATTTAATACATGGAAATACTTCTAGAGTTCAATACAAAGAAGATGGAACCCCCCAGCAAATCCACCTGAAAGTTATCAACATTGCTTAATTACTTTTTAAACTTAATTAATTACTTAATTAATAATAAGTTCAGCACCTGCCGCAATAGGACTCAGCATTGTTTTGGTCATTATGAGCTACTTTAAGAATACCTAGTAATAACATTCAGAGGGAGAATATATGAGCATCTTGCTTAACATAATTAATTGAAAAATATAGTAATTTTACTGTAGCCGCAACTGAGGGAAGGAGGCCTACTGTGCTTTGTATCATATTGAGACAGAATGCTTCTCCTAAAAATCCCATCTCAAGCTGGGAACTGTCAATGACCAAAATCATACAGGTATTGTATTCTAATAAAATAGCAGCATTAAATCAAGTGATGGATACCTGTGATCTTATTTTAACAGTCTGTTGCAGCCTGAAAATAAAGCTTGGAATTAGCAGTTTGATACCATCAGCCAAATTGTATTGTCCTCAGAAAGGGAAGTGGTACTGGATAATGTTTTCATCTTAATTTCTTTTCTTGACTAGAGCACAAGTAATTCAGATCTTAACAGAAAATTAAAATTTCAAAAGATAAAGGAGATTGAAGCTGTTAACAGTGAAAAACATTAAAACTGAAGTATTAAGGGATGGCAAAGACTGTATGTATCTCAAAAGAACACAAAGATTAATATAAAGAGTTTTATGATATGCCATTGAGTCTGGTCAACATGTAATATCCACAAGAGCAAACTTAAATATTATCAGGGGGATGACAGTGGGTGACCAACTAGCTATTTTTTTCTAGCTGCTGTGATTATTTTGATATAAAATTAAGGAAGCCAGTTCTTGTAAATGGCTTATATAGATATGGGGTTTGAAAGACATAATATGATAATAAAAATATGAAGGAGTTTTTCTGACAGACTGAGTGTTTGGAAGCGTTTTGCCAGCAACTGTCATTTTTAGCTTTTTTTTTTTTTTAAATTTGAGACAGTTCCTTCTATTTGGGAGGAACAGGTTTATAAAGAGGGTTAATAGCTTATCTTAGACTGACTGATGTGATCAGAAAAAAATCAAGCAATGTTTCAGAAGGCTGACTTTCTTTAAAAAGAGACATCATCAGACTGCAGACAGCATCTCAGTATCATTATATAAATGGCTTAAGTATTTGCAAGAACAAGGCCGAGATGGAGACTTTATTCAGGCACATTGCTGTACTTACTTACTTCATCTTCCAAAGAGCCTTCCTTGCTCTGGCATATATTGTTCTAAACATTTGCCTAAAGTCTTTGGTGTATTCATTGTTACTGTTTCTGTAGTCACTGTTTTGTATTTGGTATAATTAGCTGTCAGCAATCTAGCAGCAGCATTTACCTTGAAAAGAACTTGTAGTAGTTTAAAAAGATGAAGGTGGATGTTATTGCTTGTTTTGTACATGGACTTATATGCCAACTTGCAAACTTTATTTATTGCCCAGGAGCCCACAGTTAATAGGGGTGTCATGTGATAGCAAAGTATTTGCCAAAGTACAGTAATTTTGTAGTTTCTAAAAGCTATAAGGGAGCAATGTTTTAAAAAGTGATGTCCAATATTTGAGAGAAATAATGAATGTATGAATATACGCTTAATAAACATTTGCACACAGAGATATCAGTTAAATAAAAATCTTACATTCCAATGCACAGACGTGATAAGTGTTGGCACTCAGGTTTCTCCTTTTCATCACTGGTTCAGAAAGTCATTTGTCCCCTCTCCTAGATCAGGCAGAATCTTTCACTCAGTGAACTTTTCAGGTCATACTGTGGTGCTTTTCTACAAGCTATTAAAGATTATGACTTGCTCTAAACTATAGAGGTATACCAAACCTAGCCTGAGAATCAAGAACTGTCCACTCAAAGCAGCATTGAGTTAAGAGCTGGTATTTATCAGGCTAAATTTAGCTTCTGCTGAGCTGTGTGACTGTGGCTAGACTGTCAAAGGTTCCCAAGCTAGATTCTTTAAAGTTAGCATGATGATTGCTAGTACTGGTGCTGAATGTGAGCAGATATGTATGTTCAAGGGTTTCTCAAGCATCATTGCAGTAGGCTTTCACTGTGAAATGTGGTTTCTGTTTCTGTTATTGTAACCTGTTTAAAAGTTACCTTTATTTATAAAGTGCCTTGATAGGAGATAACTGAAATTTAGGTGAGGCCTTGAGTTTCTGACACTTTTTTTTTCAGAATTTACCTTGTGGCTTGACAAGGGCTTTCAGGTGTTATACTTCAAAAATATAAGGAAATTGAAGAATAAACCTTCTTTTGGCACCTCTTGGTATCTAGTGTTTCTCTTTATTTTAAATACAAACTGTAATCTGTGTCAGTAATGGATGCTTTGAGTGAGGATTTACTGACTCTTAGTGGCTCTGCCAGGTTTCATGTGTAAAGTATATAAAGATTTGAGTGGGCTGTGATTGCCCTCTCCAGCATGTCTGCCATAACTTTAGTATTTATATCACACTAAACAAACAGAACAAACAAATACACAACTCAATGGTTAATAGCTGTCCTAGGCTGTTCAGAAGTCACAGATTTTTCCTGAATATAAAAAGACCATGATGAGACATCAATAATGTGCAATGAACCTCCCTCATTCCAGAGTACTGATTGGGGGCTAGGGGAATAACCCAAAACAGATCCTTGAAAAGGTGGATTCTTCTTTTTGTCAACCAAACTAAACCAAGTGAAAACCAGGAAAGATGATGATTTTTATGGGTTGGCCTAGGGCTCTTTATACCTCAACACAGGTAGCACTACAATCATAGCTGTTTTTTAAGGGCTAAATGCTGGTCAACCTTTTCTTCATTATAAAGGTATGCAGGAGAATACTGAGCCATAGGATGTCAAACAGAGCCTCTTCTCAAACTTCTAGAATTGATACTGAAATCACAGATCTCTTCTGGGCTGCTTTTATTGCAAACATATTTCTGACTTGCAGTGAGATACACTAATTCTCTTTCTTATTCTGCAACCTAGTGACAAGCCATTGCTTCTTCAGGGAAATAAAGATGCATTTGAATTAATCTCTGGCTGAATGGTTTTACCTTTTGGTGTTCCTCTCCCATCTGTTGAAGTCAGCTACCTGAAATGAAGAAAGAGACAGACAAGAAGGGGGTGAGGGGATGGAGGAAGAATAGGAATAAAGTACTGCAGCTTGGAAAGAAGAGACACAGAGGAGACACCTGTCTAGCAGTCCATCCAAGAAGGCTCTCAGAAGTTGCCAGCTGCCTTACGGATTTGAGTGTGTAGCTAAATGCTAATACTAATGCTAATTAATGCTAATTTAGCATTAACTTATTTAAAAGCTCATGGTGGCCTTTAACCCCTTTTTTTGAGAATTCAAATCCTGGGGTACAGCCTATCAAAAACTAGATAACTAAATGAATTTGATAATTTCTTTCATGTAATTTTAACTTTTGATCTGGTACCATCTTTACATTAATGATGAGTGCACTGCTTATTGCTCTTTTGTAACCTGACTTAGATTCATTACGCTGAGCCCTAATCCTTCTTGCATTCAAACAGTTATATCAGTAATCAAAACAGAAGGATGGTAAAATAGAAGCAGCACATATGGTAATAAATCCCATGAAAAGAACACAGACTGTAGCATAAATCTACCATCTGCTCTAAGATTTACAGACTCCCTTTTTGCTTACTCTGTTAGCCCACACTGAAAGGGATTTTTCCACTGTCTAGTAATAAAATTAGCTGGGCTGAAATTTGCCTTGTACCTAGTCTTGCCTGTCTGAATCTCCTCACTGTATGGAAGAAGACTACAAGTGTTAGTTTTAGAAAGCAATCTCCCCTCCTGCAGAGGTGTTACTCAAGGGTCATTGTAACAGCCAGTGGTTTCTCAAAGCATGGTGAAAGGGAGGGGCAAAAGTTTCTACTAATAAGGTGAACCAGCTGTAAAGCCACATTTACCATTTAGAAAGGCAAAGAATGAGAACACCGCACTTCCTTAGCTAATACTTGACCTTACCATGGCTATGTTTTGCAACTGGGATGTCTGCACAGTGGGACACTTTTGTTCCAGGTGTTATCCAGCAACCTAACTTAGTTGCTTCTACATATAGGTAAGATTTACCTCTGTGTAAAAAGAGGTCAGTTCAGTGCTTTGTACTTTCCAAAACTTCAGTTAAACGTCCTTACTTTTGAGCTGGAGTTTCATGCAGCAGAACAAGACTGGAAGGAAGCTGTTTTCCACCTCTTCAGAAGTGGCAGCGATTTGCTTGCCTTTCACAGAAGCCTGCTCCACACCCATGCATTTGCTGCCAGGACTACTGGAAACATGTGGAAGAATCTCAGTTTCTGTAGGAGTCTGAATCGGTATCTCCAAAGCTTATCTCCAAGCTGTTTCTACCCTCTGCTAATTGTGATCAATTAAAACTGGAGGACAGGAACACCCAGTGGTCAGCAAGTATGACGGTGTATCATCCACACTGCCTCGAGTTCTGGAACTGGGAATTGTGCTGTTAGTGAGGCATAACACCCTCAAGCACTAATGCTTTGTCATCCCCCTGGAATGTCCTTTCAGATTAATTTTTCACCTCTGAGTATAACATAATTGAAAGTATCGGTATTTCAAATGTCTATGTTTGACTCCAGAGTTAAGACCTCAGACATAAATGAGGCACTTTGACTCTTTTCTCTGAACTCTTGTTCCACACCACTGATCTGCATTCTCATTTGGATCACACATAGGTTTCAAGCACAGAGCCACAGCTGCAGATAGAGGAAGCAGAATCTGAAAGACCCAATCTGCAAAACTGCTAAGCACACAAAATTTAAGCAAGTCCTGACGGAAATCTTTGAAACTCAGAAAACATAGGGAAATTTGTTCACCTTCAGTAAGAAAACAAAAAACCAAAGCCAATTAGAAAAGAGAGAAGGTTTAGGTACTAGGTAAATTTTTGAGAGATTAAAAATGCACAGATAGACCATTAATCTGCTCAGTTGACCTGAATTTCCAGAACTTTTTACACTTAGCTTTCTTAGACTGTTTTCTCATTGGTTCCAAACTGAAAGCATCTGAAGTAAGGTAGTATTTTATTTGTTCTTCTACCTCCTTGAGGGTTTCTGCTAGAAAGCCCACTTGTTTGACTTTTTCCTTGTTTAAGAATTCTCAGGCTCATATGAAACTAAGAGACACTCTAGAAGGCCGATGGGAATAAAAATTTTCCATTCTGAGTACAAACTTTTAATCTCTAAGTTACTTCTTTGTTAAATGCAGCTTTAGAAGTAATGCCCCAAATGCTTTTAACTTTTAGTTAAGCAGTAAGGCTGTGGATCATAAAGACATATGTAAGTCAGTTAGCCTTTTCTAATATCAGCCATTTTCTTTTGGTCAGAATTTCTTTAAGAATTCAGGATGCTTCAGGTTTGGATTTTTTCCTCTTCTGTCTTCTCCAAATTTTGAGGAAATTCTGGAGATCTTTTGCTCTATCAGAGACTCGCTGGCTCTCTGGAACTTTCCACAAGTGTGAACAGGAATGTTAGAAAAAAACTTTTGATACTGTTTACCATGTTTATTATTGTTGTTGCACAGAAATGGTGGGGAATTGCTCATGCAGGGNTGGGGTTAAACCACAACACTATCACTTTCTTGCAGGGAAAACCAGTGAGTGATTCCATTTTTCTTTCAGTGTGATGACTATCTCACTCATCCCTTGTCTTAATGACTGTTATACTGTTACAAGAAATATATGTAGCCATTACGCTTCATGTACACAGACACTTGCATCACTGTCTAGATTATACCAATGCTTAACCAGGCAAAATACCTCAAACAGTTCTAAGGGGAGAAAGAACCTCCCTGTTTTCACCAGTTATCTTTTTGAAACCTACTGGTAAATTGAACAATGCAAGGGAACACTCCTGAGCACTGAAATTCAATTGTAAATGCTCTGAAATTTTTAGTGTAGTTCCTAGTATATTTTTGGCCCACACAAGCTTGCACTGTTTCAAACAATTTCCAAGCCTATGATATACTACAGATCATTTCCACTAGGCAGTTTGTATGTGCCCATGCTTTAGAGGCTAAGATAATTCAGTAGCGTGGAAGTGAGCTGTTCTCTCCTGGTTGGCGTCAGCAACTGGTAAACAGGCACACCTAACTTATTATTATTAACTTATGGTATATCCACAAGAGACTACATAATTTTGTTCATTGGCATAATGAAGGCCTAGTAACAATCTCACTTTGTAAGGTTCACTTATTCCCCCTTTCAGGGTAGCCATCCAGAATGACCTTGGTGCCAGCTGAGCATGATACATGAATCTGCTTGCCTCCT
Source organism: Scopus umbretta (assembly GCA_013400535.1). Lineage (NCBI taxonomy): Eukaryota > Metazoa > Chordata > Aves > Pelecaniformes > Scopidae > Scopus > Scopus umbretta. Next base: position 2,342 of record VZTL01023449.1, on the reverse strand, counting down.
TCCCTCAGATCTCAACCAGACTTGATGATGCTACTGTAACAAAAAATCTTTGCATGCTAATGCACAGAAAGCATTGCCAGCTCTCAGTCACAGGATTTAGTAGTGTGAAAGCATTGAACCTGCTTCCTAAAATGCATCTGTGAGTGCATTTTCTCACTCAAAGTAGGCAAGAAAAAAACAAGCTAAAAGTGCAAATGCACACTAAGAATCACAGACAATATACATTATTGCAGGAAACTTTGTTAGGTGTTATGAGATAATAGAGAAATCCCAAAGACATAAACCAGGCAGAGTACAAGCTATGTTCCTGAATCTCACTCTAAAACAGGTGTCTGCTCTGTGTGTACCCATCTAGTTTAGGCCAGCTAGTACAGATGCTAAAAGTGCAGACTCTCTGACTTAAGGTATGCTGAGAAGATAATTTATCTTTCTTTCAGAACATTTGCTAATACAGTGATGTAGCTGAATGAAAATAATTAACTCTTTTTCTCAGGGGCAATTTCCTACTTGTATAAATATAAAGATATCAAAGAAACTCTTGAACACATAAAAGGCAAGAGATTTAATTGTTAATCACACCTGTCTAAATTAAATAGCTTCTGCAGAAGTTTGAGATAAGTAGTCAAACATTTCATGTCCTCACTAGTGATGGAAATGGAATTCCCTTTTTAAGACCAACTGAAATCTATTTTGCCTCAAATTCTAAATGACACTGAAGCACTGACTGAAGTCTTGAGTTTCATATCATAATTGCTAATTGTTAAGGCATCCTTTATCCATTATGCTGATGTCTGCCTACATTTTGGAGCAGTCTCATTGTTCTTCCTGGGTAACACAGTATTGCGCTTGTCATGTACTATGTCTGTGGTGATGCAGATTCTAGGTAAAAGAATCAGAGACAAATAATGAAGATACAGAATCAAGAATAGCTGAAAGTTTATTATGACAAATGTGGGAAGATCTGGAAGTATTCCTGAACAGTATTGCTTACTCTTGTCTGGAAAACAGTTTTGAAGACTTCAGTCTCAAAGTTCTCCTTCCTTCCCTCTAAAGGGCATTAATATAAGGTATAAATAAATCTTGAATGGGGATTGTGTATTAGTCTAGTGTGTGTCCATTGACAATATCTGTGTTAGCTTTTAAGCTGCTTATTATTTTTAAAGCTGTGTGTATTTCCTTCACACACCTTATAACTAAAGTCATGCTAAAATTGCACAGGGATGAGATATTAAAAACAGCTGTGTGAAACAAGTAATTGCTTGTGGATGTGGTGGAAGGGGAAGCAAAATGCCGCAATTCTTCTGACTGCAAGTCATGTATTCCACAAATTATAATGAACACCTCAGAAAAAGTATACAGCCACTTTTGCTAAACAAACAGCCTTGCTTTTTCCACAGCTGCTCTTGCAATCTTTTCTCGGTTATATCTTTCCATCATTCCCAGGTTAGTGTACCCTGAATAGAAGCTATGAGCAAAAGCAGTTGGAGCCACAGGTAGAAAATACTTTTGAGATTTGGAGTGTAAGGGGAGCTCCACTGCTCCTTGTCCTCCTGTAAAATGTGCTGTATAGCTCTGGAGAGATGCGCAGCAAGCTGACTGATTGCCACAGGCTCAAAGCATTAGTAAGAAAAGTGAGAATTCCCAGACTAAGAACTTTCAGTCTGAACATACAGGAAAGACAGTGGATGAGGAAAGGGAAATGCAGTATGTAGTCACAAATGCTGATTTCTGTATATGGCTGTATGGATTATGAGTTACAATATGAAGGCCAGCAAGTTTGTCTCACGGCTGATTTCCACTGAATTCTTGACAGCTAAGCTTGGTCATTATGGCTTTTTTTAAATTGACATCCATGGGTGTCAGGCTGCATATATGGTCTGTGAAGTCACTTGCATTTTACATAAGGAAACACTAGCTTAGCAGAGTCCTGGTAATTCTATACTCCACTCTCATACAGAGCTGCAACAAGAGCAGGCCTTTAACATCAGTAGTATTTTGATTACTGTCTTGGAGCTGAGCTGTGACTTTGCATATGAATTCTGGTATTTTTTATTTTTTAATATTTGATTTCCAGGGTGGACATTTCAGACAGTTAAATCAAGACACTACATTATGGCCACAAAACAAGCTAGAACAATAGATACAGGCAAAACATTCTTATGAGGACACTCTCTGGAATAACAATAAAACAGATTTTGTATTACTGCCCTGACTTGGAACTATCTGTCTTATCTAACAACTCCTTTGAAGGTCAGACTCACTAATGAAGTCACAGGTAAAAAAAGAAAACCCTTCTCACCAGTTTGTTTACAGTCCCAGGGTGTTGAAGGGCCTTGTTTGTT
>VZTL01023444.1:3110-18665 GCA_013400535.1 Scopus umbretta | reverse complement strand
GAGAAGGGGGGGGGCGGGGGGAGAGGGAGCGCGCGCCCGCGCGCGCGCTCTCCGTCCCCCGCGGCGCAGAACTGGGCAGGGGAGGGGCGAGAGCGGGAAGGGGGCGTGGCCCCCGCGCGTCACGTGACGCGACGCCACGCGCCCGGCGGCCGCGCGGCCACGTGACGGCCCTCCCCTCCTCGCGGCCGACGGGTTTTGGCGGCAAAGGGCGGCAAATGGCGGTGGCCTGGGGGTGGCGGGCGGCCCTGTGGAGGGACCTCCGCCCTGTTCCCTGTGGAGGGACCTCGCCAGGGCGGCTCTCGCCGCTGTCCCTCGAGCTCTGAAGGCAGCGACGGTTTGCGTGTGGCCGGGTGGTGCCAGAGCTGCGTCCCCCTTGCCCGCCGTCGTTGCATGGAGCGAGGCTGCTGCTCTCCCCGGGGGTCTGAATGGGTTATTTCCTCCCCGCTCCTGCCCGAGAGCGCCTTGTGGCACCAATCTGGCACCAGTTGTTGTTGGGTCAGCCATAGTCAACGCTGCTGGAGTTTTGTTGCATGTTGTTCCCTCTCCTTTCTTCCTCTGCAGAAAGTAAGAGGATGTGTCAGCCTCAAGGATGCCACCAAGTTGTCTTCTTTATACCTGGGTGGTCCTGCTCTTACTATAATTGGAAGTGAGAAGTACAGCTTTGCTCTTCAAATGAAGGAATTGAGATCTGGAGGTTCTGGAGGGCTTTGTTGCCCACACAGTCCTGGTGCTGGGCTGAGCTCCATCTCACACACTCGTGATGTCCTCAGAAGAGCGGGACGCCCCAGTGATGGGCAGTGACCTCCACTGCATCTGCCCGAGAAGCTGAGTTGTCTTTTACCAGTCACAAATATTGGAAATATATCTATTTCCATATAAAATACTTGTCACAAGTATTTCCAATATATTGGAATATTTGTATAAATACAAATTGAGATTGGCCTGAGGCATTGAATCTGATGAAGAGGAAAACATGGACCTGATGGGCATTGAATTGGCATGGATACATGTTTTGCAGTCTTCTAGGCTGTATAGGTTGATGACTTCACACCCTTCGCGTTGCCAATGTTCATTGAGGAAGTGAGGAGGAAATGTGTTACTGCAGCGAGAGCACTGTCTGTCGGGACTGGATCGTTTCTCTTAGTCAGCCAGCAGTGAGAGAAGGTGCACTGTGTTAAGCTGGGCATTTCACATCATCTGGAAAATGAGGATCACTCTGGAATTTTGCACTAACTTAAATCATGAGTAACACTTTTTTTGGCTGGAAGAGACTGGAGCTGCAGACTCCTCAGTATGTCAGTCAGTCTTGCTTGTACCCAGGTTTATTACAATATCCTACACCTGATAACTTATCTTGTATGATCATTGGACTGATTTAATGGTCTTTAATGATCTAAGTTCTCTTTTTTTTTTTTGTCAAAAAGGAAAAGTGGCGCTACCTACTTCTTGCATACAGTTGAAAGCTGAAGTGTATGATGGAATGAATGCTAAGTTGGAGCTGGAAAGAAAAGAGGTTCCTCTGAGATTGCAGAAACGTTAGTCTGCAAGTGTAGACCTTCACAGTGATAGTATTGAATATGCGACATTTTGGAGACAGGTCTGGGGGTCTGGTCCAAAAATGACCGCATTTTGGGTCATAGCAGTAAACCCAAAAAGATATGTTTCTGGTTTCCCATACAAGTAACCAAGTAAATACCTTATGAGCCTTTGTAAGCCTGAAACCTTTTTGAGTTTCTGATTTTTACTGAAAACCATTCTGTTCCAAGCAGCAGAAGAGAAAACTTTCAGCTTTCCCATTTGAGGCTTAATGTAATACCAGAAAAATCAGACTGGTTTGCATGTATTCCTCACCACCAAACTGCCTATAGCACCAGTACTAATGAATGATGCAAATACTAGAAACAACTGCACAAAGACCTATTTATTCTTTCTCAATCACTTAATTTATCTGCAGGAGCTAAAATAACTTCTCCTCTGGATAACTCTTTCAGTCCTATATTGCACTTTTTGTGATTATTTTCACTTAAGGGTAAACCACAATAGCCAAATTCATATTCATAGTCTGTCCTTGTTTTAGCTTGCTGTCTTGTTTCCTCCTTGCCCAGAGGCTTTTCTGAATTGAGCCCAGGCCAGGAAGGAAGGAGAAACATGGAGCATGAGTTTCTTCTTTGTGCAAAATGGTAGCACTTGGAAATGGTAGAGTAAGGGTTGTTTGTTTTGGTCTTACCAGGGTCAAGTGGAAAGGAGCCTGTCCTCCAGCTATCCTACCCTAAAGAGGACTTGCACTTAGGCCTCCAGGGGCCTGTCTTTAATCACAGTTCACAGGCAGTTAATTGCTGAGCTTACACCTAAGAGACCAAGGCAGGAATTAGTAAGTAGAAGGAATGACCACAAACAGCAGTGAATAAGGGAGGAGTTCTTTTTTTCTTGTTTGACAACAGTGAGAATATGATGACAGCATGCATGGTGGCCTGAGGAAGAGGAAAAAAATGCTGGGCATGACCAGATACAAAGCTGTGGTATTCATCGTGTCTTTGAATCCTGACAGAAACTACACTGTGGTACATAGAGCTCATGGAAGAGAAGAGCGGGTGCCTGATGGTGACAGGAGAAAGATTGCGTGGAGGAGACAGTCTTTTCAAGACACCTGTTTTCTCCATGGACTTGTGGGGCAGCCTATGTGACACTGAAAGAATGTGCATGTAAGAAAAAGGGGCTTACTATTGCAGGGGAAATATAGTCAAGGAAGGCACTTGCTGTAGAGGAAAATACAGAGAAGAATGAAGCAGATGAGGAAGATGTGCGTATGGGGAAGGACAATGAATCCTATGGGGTGGGGGAGGAAACCCCAAACAACCAGAACAGTTGAAGGAATGAAAAGAGGGTGGAGATTGTGAGAAAGAACAGAAAAAGGATGGAAAACTGGAAGGGGAAGGATCTGAGTTTTACACCAGTACAAAGATGAAATTTCTTGTTAAGAGGAATTGACATGCTTATTACTAGGCTGTGCTAGAAATAAATCTTTAAGATAAAGGCTTGTGGCAGTCAAGATTCCTCATCGTCAAAAATTCCTTTGGGATTCAGATACACTCTTATCCGCTCTCTTACTCTTGACTGACTCAGTATTTCCACAGCGTGGTGTTTTCCTAGCTCCACACTTCGATTCTCATGTCTCAAATAAACCTGTCATTAAGAGGAAGCATATCCTTTGGCTTTTCAGATATTCTGGTTATATGTTTGGGGATGCTGGGCCTGGCTAGAAATGCATAAGAGAAAAAGGACTCTTCATGATCTAAGTTCCCCTGTATGTGGGTTGTTTACCTATCAGTTGTTTGAAATAGCTTTTAAAAAAAGAAACAATTTATGTGATGTCCCACTACTGTTTTTAAGATGCTGGAAGAGGAAAATCAAGCAAACAGCAGAAGGAGTACCTGAGATTAGGATGACGGACAGCAAGGAGGCAGGGTAGGAATAGTGATGAGAGTGTTGCTTTGACTGTATGTAGCTGATAGTTGGGAGCAGGACTATTAACTCTTCCAGGGAGAATATCGTGTTAGCAAGAAACTGTGATGTTTGCCTATCATTGGAGCCCTGGCGACAAAACTAGATCTTTTAGGGATAAGAGAAGATGTGACAGAATAGAAATTAGGACAGGAACACACAAATACTAAAACATGGTGTTTGGGAGGCAAAGCGGGGATAGAAGGAGGATGAGGATTTGCAGTGTGATAGATATTAAAGAAACAAATGGCTATAGGAAAGATAAAGTAGAACTTGTTTGAGTCAGTGTTGGGGAAATGCAGCAAAGAGCTTCTGTTAGCATGAAGATGTGCTAGAGATGGTTAGGTTCATGTCTGGAGAGAAAATAGTTTTTGTAAGATTATTAGGAAAATAGTACTTGGAGCAAAAGTAGGTTGATAACTAAAGTTTTTAATTTCAGAGGTCAAACTTTGAGAAATTACAGGAATGAGTTGGTGATGACAACTGTGTCTAGGTGGTTGAGGACTTGTGTGTGGAGAAGGCTTGGCATCTGTCAAGTCTCTCTGCGAAAAAGTATCTGGAATTCACATCTCAAAAGAGAGGGACAGTCAGTCCCAGCTGGATAAATAGCCACTTCAAAAGGGTTATTGGGAACAATCAAAAGCTTGAAAGGAATGGAACAAAATGATTGCTTGAAAAATATTAAGAAGGGTAAGAATAAAGTGAGAATTGTCAGAAGCCCAGCTGAGTTTCCTTACAAGGGAAATTAAAGTAGGGGCTAATGAGAAAGAAGATATGAAAATGAATGCTTCCACATTTGAGATGAAAGCAAAAAAAACCTACCACATACCCATCTGAAACATCAGAAGATCTTTATTCAGCCAGAAATTTCCATTAATGATGTAGGTACAAAAATATGAGCTGTAATAATGAAATGTGCTGATGACACAAAATAGTGAGATGCTTTCAATATGAGAAGGATCAAGACTATATGACCTCGAGAACCTAAATAATAGAATGGATTAATTTTAATAACACAACGTGCAAGGAGACCTATAGCAGTACTTTCTGCTAGGAGGGGAACCTCATTAGTTGGAAGCGACAGTGGGTACAAAGTGCTCATTGTGTAAGTTAATGATGACTAAGTCACAGATATAATCCAGCTGCACAAAAAGTTACTAAAATCACACAACATGTCAGGTCAGCTATTTGTATTAGATACTGCAGATAAAAACATTGGTCTCATCTCATCTGAAACAATTTGTGCGGTTCTGGTCACTATTTTTCAGAAAAGATGAGATTATGCTGCAGGAGTTACAGAGAAGGACTCAGAGGATGATCAGTAAAATGGAGAATCTGTTTTATGAGAGGAGAATAAAAATGGTTCATTTAGCTTAGTGAAACAAAAGGTGAAAAGAAGTATAACTTCAATCTAGAAACACTAAAAGTGAGCATCAGTTAGGACAAAAGCTTTTCAAGCTAAAGGATGGTACCGTGCAAAGAAAAACTGGTGTTAACTGATTGCTGAATATGTCGAAGCAAACCTACCTAGCTATCACGTTTGGCAATAAGTAGTGCTATTTCTAAGGCACTTATGTGTTTCTCTGCAACATTACAAAAGAAACTTCATGAAAACAGTAAAATGCTAGTTTTGTGCAAGGGGATCTGATCATGAAAATTGATTGAAAATGAAGCAAGAACTGCAGAAGGGGGAAGAAAATTAATCTCACGTAGTCACATCTTTCTTAATGATACTGCTGACTTCTGTCAGGGCTGGGACCATTTTCACCTGCATTCAGAGTCACTGATATAGGTCTATATATTACTCAGTAATCAAAAGCAGACTAAATGTCAGCAAGAAAAAAGACAACTGTGCAGAGTGTGGTCTATAGGTTGTCCTCTGCATGAGCTGGGAGGAGGAAAGGAGAAAGTTTTTGCAACACCCATTTTCAGTTTGCATGGAGAATCTTTCTGTTCCAGAGGGGGAAAATTAATGATGAGGGAGGGCAGCACATTGGAAAGTACAGCCTGGGTCATGACTTGCACTATTTTCTCAAAAGCGAATCTTACAAAATAGTTTCAGAGCTATCTTAAAAGCAAGGGAGTGGTTATGTTCTCATTTTACATAATCTAATACAAACCACAATACTATTACCTGTAATTAATGGTGCCTTTCTACCTTTCCAGTTGTCTTTTCTGTTCATCATTTTCTTTTGTTCACTTCCCAGTGCACACTGCCTGAATCCTCAATAGTTTTATTCTCATTGAGAGAATCTAACAGAGTTCTAGCTGTACTTTAAAAAATTATTAAAAGAAAGAAAGAAAGGGTGTCCTGGAGATGGATGTGTTTTCCCATCATTGCACTCTTTTCTTCATCCCTTTCCCCATTTAACAAGATAGACATTTAAATTAGGAGGATTCCACAGAAACACTTTTTTTCGTTTTTAATTTTGTGTCTAAGAACTGCATCTTTTTCATGAGCACAGAAAAAAGGGATTGGGCATCAGGACAGTTCTTGTTGAACAACTTGGGGAGAGTGGGGAGAGAGTTTATTTAAAATAACAACTGTGAAAATACTGCTAAGAGGTAAAGGAAGAATTTGCTGGTAGGTGTGAGGTCAATTAAAAGAAGATTTTGTTTTTCATGATGATCTGCATTCTGCATTCCTGACTCTTTGTGACTTAGCTCTTTTATAATCAGTTTATTAGTAATGGCACACAGCTCTTTGCTGTGATAAAGCATAAAAATGCTTCTTGAGTATGTTTTACAGCAACATTCTGATTTAAAAAAAAAAAAATTTAATTGAATTTTTCAGCAAATTAATATTGAAACCTTTTGGTGTAATACAAATCCCAGTGCCAAGAGAAGGGAAGAAAGGTACAGCCTGCAAAGGGCAGGAGGAGGAGGTAGAGGGATGGATTTTAAGCATGGGTAGTATAAATGCTCTGTAATGCCTTACCATTCTCTGAGTGATGATGAACTACATATACTCCCTGTTACAGCAATATTGATTGCAATCAGATGATAAAATCGTTGCACAGAGAAAGAAGCCACTGCAGTGAAAATGAAAAGATGGAAATGTAATGAATTCTTGATTAAAAAATGATTTCTTGGAATAAAATGAAAAACTCATAGCTGAGAGTTAGTCATAGGAAATACAAAACGCTGAAAAAATGTAACCATTTAAAAATAAAATTCATTTCAAATTATGTATTTATCTTCAACAGCCATCCCACACTTTTCATCAGCATTCCTTATGCTGCAAATTTTCCTCACTCATGGCTTTAGCTTTACTTACAATTAATCCACTGGTATTATAGTGATGGAGATTCTTGCTGGAATGCATTAACTTCCTCTGTTAAATCCCCCCTCAGGCAAACCACTTGAAAAATATTTCCTTTGTCTAGGACACACAGTTTAGTAGCTCTCTTCTTACAGTGAGGTAGCAGTTCTTTTGCAGTGATTTATGCATACTATTCAAATACAAAAACTGCATTAAATTATGTTACATTAAAAGATCTGAGATGCGCATTACATTACTTAGGCACCATTGTGTAAGTAAAAATGTAGGTCTGCTCCTTTTGCCGTTCAAGCCCATGCTTACAGAAACATTGAATCATTGGGCTGTGGAGTTGCAATGATGCAGAGTTATTAGGAGTTGACTAACTTTTGGCTTACAGAGAACAAACAGACCTTTCAAACTCACTGATGACCATGTACACCTGTAGTATTTTTGTTAATCATACAAAGTTGCTATGTGCTATTTCAAAAGGTATAAGATCAGGACTTCTGGAGGGAAGATTTCACAGCCTCTGAAATAGCCTGTTCCAATGTTTTGCAATCCTAACTGTTTGAATGGATTCATAATACCTGACTTAAATCTCTGCTGCAAATTTGTCTGATCTTTGTCCTCCCTCTAGTTGTCACAGTGGAACAATGGCCACCAAATCTTTTACGGCAGCTTCCTACGTTTTAGAATGCTGCTATAATGTTCACCTTGGTCTCCTCATTTCTCAATTCACTGCTCTATTTCTAAGCCACGTAAACCCCATTCCTTCAGCTTTCCTCACAGTTGGTATTTCCTACACTTTCCTTGCTGTCATACCCCGCCCCCGTGATGGATTGCCATTATCTTTCTTGGCGTACAGTGACCAATGCTGAACCCAGTACTACGCTTGCTGGGACTTTGCCAGAGCTAAGTGGAATAATTACTCTTTGTGTCATCTATTACATTGTTGACTCTTTAGTTTGTGATCTCCCACATTGTTTTCTGCCCACACAGTTGTTTCCTATTCTATATTTAACTTTCTGCCCTCATTAGATTTCTCTTTCCAAAGCGTTGTCTGGTTTGTATTTTATCGGGTTGATTTTAGGCTGCTTCTTCAATTTTTGAGGCCAGTTTTTAGTGCTATTTCCATCCCTCAAAGCACTTTGCCACTTTCCCCAACCTGGTGTCACCACCAGACTGTAGCAGCGCACCCATGTGCCATCACCCAGGCTGTCAGTGGATGTGGGGAATAAAACTGGCCCCAGGACAAAGTCCTGTGGCTCTCCTCGGTAGAAACCTTCCCCAGTTGACAGCAAACCATCAATTACTGCGCTTTGAGAACAATTTTTCAAGTGTTGTGCACCTACTGGGTTGCTGATTACCTCTGGAATGCACCGTTGTGGCTTACTTAGGAAAATGCTTTGTGGGACAGTGTCAAAAGCTTGTCATTGTCAAGATGCATCATATCTGCTATTTGCACTTATTTGCTAGAGCAATTAGCCTGTCAGAGAAGGAGATTAGCATCAACTGATATGATTCTTTTCATGACATACCCATTTTGACTGTTTCTTAGTAATTATCGTCATCTTCCAGGTATTTACAAATTCTTTATTTAATAATTTGTTCCATTTCAAGGGATAAAAGTTAGGTTGACAGGTATCAAATGCTCCAAGTCCTCTATCCCCTCTTAGAAAAATAAGTATTGCATTTATACTTTTCTTGGGTTCAAACCTTCCTTGCTTGCTGTTATTTCTTGAAAATGATCACCAGTGGTTCAAATGTTACTTCAGCTAGTTCTCTGAACATTCATCGTGAAATTTGTTACAGCTCACTAACTTAAAGACCACTAACTTTTTTTTTTCCCTAAGTATCATGGGATCAAGGGCTGGACTCTCTAAGCTTGTACTTGACAATCCTGATACCCTTCTGCAGTGTGTGTGCTTAGTGTTAAAAAGTCATTGCAATCAGCAAAGCACGTGTGCTTGTAGAATCACAGAATCATTTATGTTGGAAAAGACCTTTAAGATCATTGAGTCCAACCTTTAACCTAGCACTGCAAAGCCCACCACCAAACCAGGTCCCTAAGCACCACATCTACATGTCTTTTTAATACCTCCAGGGATGGTGACTCAACCCCTTCCCTGGGCAACCTGCTCCAATGCTTGACAATCCCTGCTCAGCCAACGTGTAAGTACATGATTAAATGCTTCTGAAATGCACTTGGACTTGCTACGTTACCAAAGTTAATGAGACTTCACACCAGTGGCTGCTCTGCAAACAACCGCAGACTGCTCAATCGAGAACCTGGTGTGATCCTCTGCCCTAAATTGTATTTGAATGTTTACTTGCTGCTAGAAATGTTTTCTTTCTCTGCATACTGGCATAGAAGGAGAGACTGTATTGATGGGAAAGGAGAGCAGGGGTGAGTGTAGTCACCGCTAGGCGTGAGCAGGTTGCCTGCCAAGGTGTTAAACTAGGGTGTGTGCCAGCCTAACCACCCAGGGAAGTGGTTGAGTCCCCATCCCTGGAGGTATTTAACAGACCTGTAGATGTGGCGCTTAGGGATGTGGTTTAGTGGTAGACTTGGCAGTCTTAGATTAGTGGTTGGATCCAATGATTTTAAAGGTCTTTTCCAGCCTAAACTATTCTATGATTCTGTGATTCTAAGCACCGAGTCTTGCCTTTGGCCTTGGGCAGATTGATCGGGTGAGCTCCATGCCAAGCAGGGAAGCACGTGCAGAGGTGCCTAAGCTGTACTGGTCCTGGATACAGGAGCAATACAGTTGCACCGGGATATATCTGTGACTCTGGTGTCCATTCTTGGTTCCCAGCTGAACTTAGTAATTCAGATGTGGCAGCACACTGCTGTGTCTCTGCTTCTTTTGGGACTGAGCTGGCGTGTCTGTACAGGGCGGTACCATGCCAGTGGATGTCCTGGCACCATTCGGTGCCTGCAGAATGTGTCTAGATCCTGTGTTGATACCCTCCTTGGGCTTTTTTAACCTGCTTTCAGAGCATCGGTATCTGTAGTGAAGCTCGGAGGAAAGCTGTAGTGGTTGAAATAGGCAACAGATAAATTTAGGCAGGCTGCTAAAAAGTGAGGGTTTCGTCTTTTGGGGCTTGCTGTGAGCTTTATCTGGCCCGGGGTAAGAATCTGAAGTGCAGCTGTAGATGCCTATGTGTGAGATAGTTGTCTAAGTTCCACTTATAATCAAGGAGAGTGGTCAGTTTATCTTGTCCTAAGATAGATGTCAAAAGTAGGTCTAAAAATGCCTTTTTTTCTCTTTTGATTCTGAGAGACTCTAGACTGTCAGCTCAGGTATCTGTATGGCATTGCAGTTACCTGCATTCGATCAGACAAATCTCAGGCTCGTTCAAGTAAATTTCACATAATATGTGTAGCCATACCCTCAAAGTTACGTACCAAACATGATAAATAATGAAAGTATCAGTTCATATCCACGCCTGCTTTTTTTCTCATTTCTCTTCCCCACTCTTTCATCTGCATTCAATTTTATTTTGTTAGACTTTAATTTGCTAGACCGATGAATCACTTTCTCCGTGGTTAGTGCTTGCTCATTCCTCATTTGTAGATGGTCCTGGTTGGAACTTTCTGTGTAGGGTTTGGTTGAGTGGGAAGGAAAGCATGTGCATGGGATTTAAACAACTTCTTGCGAACATTTGCTAGACCACCACCCAGATATCTTGTGACCTAGCAGTGGTTTGCAGACAGCAGGATGAGTAACTCTAACGCAAATCGAAGGTAGGCACAGAGGACTCTTTTGTGCACCCCAGGAAACTGAAATCCATCACTCACTACCTTCCCTGCCCTGCCCATTTGCACAGAGCAATTCTGTAAGTTGTGCTCTGATGACTACTAGTCATATGTCTATGAGTCCTAATTCTTGATTTGCTTAATACATCTTTTTAAAGCACACTACTCCGGGTATCAGGGCTGAAAAAGTTCCCAAGGACATTGCTTCCTCTGTTTCACTGCACATTAAAGCAACACTGGTGTAAGAGCTAGAGCAGATAGCCAGGAAACTCTTAAAACACAAAGACATTGGCACTGAGCTTTACTTTTCCCTGTCAGAGTGAGCTGATTTCACACACACAACCCTTTAAACCAATAAATCAATGGCAAACTCGTGACCTTATTTGCTGCAATGAATCAGTTGTATTGCCATGTTCTGCAGCATGTGAAAGAACAGCAAATCTAGTTTCACTGGCCAGTGTGCTCTGCCTGCTTCAGTGCTACAGTGAAGCTCTGTTTAAAATAAAAAAGGCATGTTTCAGCTTGATAAGGCACATCAAACATTAAGATTTGTTACCTAGTCACACTTCACTTGGTAGTATTTAGTACTAGCCAACAGAAATTGCAAAGTTGTGCTATCTCTGAATTTCCCATCTGACATTCAGATAGGGCACTTTAAATGTTTAAAAAATACCCAAACAACTCTAAAGGATATTCCCAGGAGGCAGTTAAGGACTGGTGTCATTGAAATGTTATTAGCTTGCTAGCCAGAAGCTCTGGCTGCCTTCTTAAAGTAGTGAGTATTCTACTCCTGAAAAAGATGTCAACATCCCGAAGTTGGAGCTGAGGGTTTTCTTGCAGGATCTTGTGCGGCACCTACCAGCATAGTTTTTCACCAGTCTGTGAGTATCTGCCTGTACCAAAGACTCTAACAGCTGAAGGACCTCAATATGTATTTCTGTGAAATCAAAACAAGTACAGTTAAATGCGTTTTGTGTTAGTCTGCGGGCTTCTCTATGCCTATCAGGCTCTAGGTCTCTGTGACATTATCCCTACCTGGGAATAGCTCTGGGAGGTGATTATGTTTCTGAAAGTCTGCTTACTGTCATCACAGCAGCTGCACTTGCAGCACCATCCTTTAAAAGGATGCAGTGCATTCCCTTCTTAGTATCAAGCAAGCAGAGTGTTGGTCTGTAATAGTTATACTATCAGGAGCCCTTGTCATGGATAAAAATAGTTTAAATAAAAGGATAGCCTTTGCTTCAGAGAATTTTCAAGCTAAATGCCAAAAAAGACAAGAGATGACAAATGAGCACAGACAAAGGGAAAGAATCTAGGAGGCAATTAACAGATAAGATCAATTCTCACCTCCCTCCCCTTCCTAACCTCCTGGATGGGCTGTAGGAAGTTACAGAGGACTTGGGAAACAGCACGGACCTCTGATTGTCTAAATGTAAAAAAAAAAGCATGATGTATCTATTCCTGGCATATTAGCCATAACATGAAAGATGCTTTGGGCTGGTTTCATCTGGTCAAGTGTAAATATCTTAAAAAACAGATCTGACTATCTAAGCCAGTTTTCTTGACCCATCTATAACCAGTGGAGAGAAACAAGCAATTGCAAGGCATCACCCATTTCATTCTAACGAGAGTGCTGAGATAGATTAGATGAACTGCACCCTGAAAATGCCTGTGTCTTCCCGTTGACTGCAGAGGTAGCCAGAGCGACCAGCTTGGACATTGGCCATCTGTACCACAGATGTCTAAAGTTGGGGGGAATTTAATCCCGCTATAGTATCTTTTCTCTTTCTGTGCACTTGTGCAAGGGTAAAATATCAATAACCTATACTTCTTGACAGCTTATTATTGAAGTGCACACAGAAGTTTGCATGAACAAAATAATTCCTGTTTGTTGAAGCAGGGAGCGATCCCCTGAAGCATTTCCCACTGTGTTTCTCATATCTGGAAAGAGGACACGTGCACCATCTAGACCATTTGAACTAGGAGATTTTATTTAGTCCTTTCTCAGCTCTTTCCTTTTATAATCTAAGCTTAGCTTAAGAAATAGCCTGGATCACAAAATTGTACAGAATAGCATCTTTTAAATTTTTACTGTTTTTCAGACCTCCTTCCCTGCCCTCTCCCTCCTGCCAAATTTACAGCTTAGACCTTTACAGTCTACCTAGATAGACATTTAGCTTAAATTTGAGACATTACTGTGATTCATTGCTGGCCGTCTGAGGACAGCCGTGTAATGTTACTGGCAGCGAATGGCTATGGTTCTGCCTCTCGAGAGTGGCTACATTTCAATGACGTGGGAAATCAACTCTCAATATCCAGTCTTCAAAGTAACGTAAGATCTATGTTGAAGTGTTATTATGTAAATGTAAGCCCTTTTTCTTTTCAGAAGGTAACTGTATGAAGGTGGGCAATACTGGCCTGCCTCACTTTTCAATATGGCATTAATTATATACCACACTAGCCCATTTTCCAAGCACTGAGTCCCACTGATAACCAAATACCACGCATAATTCCTTTCATTCATTGCTCTGAAAGTCTCTCACAACTAAGAAACATATGCTACGCACAGTTCCTTCGGAGGGGCAGGTGGCTCTATGAAGGGATTGCTTGGATGTGTGATCAGAAGAGACCACTGTGAGTGTGGGAACTGACCTGCTGAACTATGTAGACCTAGAACCTCATCTGGAAATTTTGGTGAAGCCCAGAACATCAGTTTGAGATCTGATGTCTTCAGAAAAATTCCAGGTGGGTGGAAGAGGAGGAGTTTGGGGGAACGACTTTACTCCTCCAAACCCACTACGAGATGGTGAGTTCTCCGGGGCAGGGGACAAGCTCTGCTTGGTCTTGGTGTGGGTTTCTTAAGTGCTGCTGCAATGCAGATTGTAAGTATGGTGATATTTTTATTTAGCTGAATGACCAGGCAGCCAGGTTTTTCTGTGCAGTGACAGTAGAGAGGATAACAGCAACCTGGTAAACAGCCTCTTGGTAATGTGATAGAAATAAGTTGTTTTCTTCAGAATCCCTTTTCTGGCTATGTTTCTGTGTCAGTTCAGTTTTTTATTATCAGCACTGTAGGCTACTTCTTGCTTGCTGCAATTTGACCGGAATTTGATGAACTTCGGCATTTTTTTCTGCTTTCCTCTGTAAAAAACAAGCAATAAAATTCTATGAAATGTGAAAGCAATTCATAATACAAATCTCTACTAATAGAAGAGGTGATACAGTGAGCATATAAAAGTGTTCATATTTGGGGCTAGAGAAAGATAATAGCTAATTGTCTGAACAATTATTTCTGTATTAGATAATGAGAGTTGCTGAAATTGCTAGTTGTATAAATGAGACATCCTGCATTATTGATCAGGCTTCTTTGTTTTAGCTGCACTTGAAGTATACATTTCACTTTTACATGGCTATTTATCAGATCTAAACCTGACACGCAAGGATCCATTCATATGGTAATTTTTTTCATGAAAAAAACTAATTATTGAAATATGTTTAACGTAAGGCTGCATTATTTCTCTCTCATGGTCTGTCCTTATGGTGCAGGAACATATTCACTGAAATAATCAGTTTGATCAGTAGTCTATCTAGGCTAGTGTTTTACCTCTGTCTGATAATAAGCACTTAATGTTTCAGGAGTCTAACAAACCTGGTTACTTCAACTAAGCAATGTTATACGTTGCCTCTTGACCTTGTGAGCTGGTTTAGTCATTATAGGAGGTGTAGTTACTTTTATTAATTAAAAGTAGAGACAAAGAATATTAAAATACCATCTCTAAAGCCCTTGAGGTCAAACCTACACGTTAATAATATTTTGTTTGCTGTTCCAGAATGCTGTGACAGTTGTCGTATTAGCTATTCTAATTTTGCTCAAAGGAATTTGATTTCAAATAAACCTATTCCAAAAAAAAAAGTGTGAAAATGGAGCTAAACAGAAGCCATCATCCTGTTACTACCATAAGTTGCCTAGTAACATGCCATTATTAAACATTTTGACCTTGACAAGTTAACAGTAAAAAGGGGGAAAAAAGTATATATATTCCTTATAATCTTACTGTTTTTCTTCAGAGGCACAATTTTACTTAGCTTTGGTGAAATAATGATTATTGCACATATTTCTGAGGTGCCATTGTCTGTAATATTAGTTCCTTTAAAAACCAAAAAAAAAGATATGTAGTAGTGAGTCCTCTTTACACTGTGGTTTTGGAATAGGAGCGGCTTTGCAGTCAATTATTTATGTGCAATGAGTACTGAAAGCCTTATTATCTCAGAATAATCAATGTTTGGCTGAAGCTTGAGAACACTGATAGCTAATCTTAAAAGTCCTGATCCAGTGTAATTTGAAATAATGGCAGAACTCCTATTGATTTTAAGCAAAGGAGGATGAAGCCAAGAAGTATTGCTTTGAGAGATAATTTTAGATAATCACTTGAAAACATCTGTAAAAGAACAGAAAACTTGACTTTCACTCTCCACATAATATGGTATGAAGGATTTTGGCAAACAGGAGTTCTTTATTTCAGAATGGCATGTATCTGTACTTTCCATTGTCCGGGGGAGCCTTGTTTAAGTGTGTATCTACTGAGCTGGTGTTACTGTCTCTGAGAAGACAGATGGCAACTGGAAAAGTTACGAGCAAACTGGGAAGGAGCTGGGACACTCAGTGAAATAGTGAAATAGTTGCGTGTCTTTTCATTTAACACTCAGATTGCTTCTTTTTTCCTTCAATCCCCAGCAAATCTTGCTCTCCGTCATTCTGGTGGGACCTTTCGTTTTTATCTCTCTCCAGCAACTCTGATAACTTGCCTGCATCAGTGCAGATCAGCTCATGGTATGTGGGAGCCTCTCTCCTCCTGGGATACTTGGAAGATAACACAAGAAATGGAGGAAGTGACACCCAAAATGCAAGAGAGAGTGCCAGTGCTTCAGGATGCCTTCTGGTGCCGGGCCTGATGCAGGCTCAGACGTGTGGGTGCTGTGTCAACTTATGTGGGCAGGCCTGAAGAAACTAATGTGTGGCTGGCTCTTGGGA
>VZTL01023428.1:0-15861 GCA_013400535.1 Scopus umbretta | reverse complement strand
AACAAAACAAAACCAAACCACCAGAACACAACCTCCTTCCATACTTAGGGTCTGCTACTGCAAAGACTTACACATAACTAACTTGATGCATGTGAGCACTTCCCACTGAACTTAAAAGATCTACTCACTTAAATAAGCCTGTGTATACAAGACTTTGCAGCAGTGAGCCCTTGCACAGCACTCAAGTAAGCATTCAGAGCTTTTGCTCTTTGTTACACTTGACCTAAAGACCTTGCAAGAGGTCACTGTTAAGTGCCACTGTGAGTTCACAGTAAGTGGCTAGCCACTGTGCTCTGATGCTTTTCCCCACTGGTCCCTGAAGTTTCTTTTTTATTTTTTTATACTTTGATCACTTGCTGAGATTCTCTGGGAGGGTGATTAAAACTGTATGTGTATATGAGCAATAAAAACACTAGCAATCTGCATACCATTGAAGTTGTGGTTGGAATGCAACTGTGTAAAAAGCATGCTGACATGATGTAGGATTTTTGTAACAGCACCTGTAGTCAGTAGTAGATGTTACTATGTATGCTGCAAATGAATGGACAAACAGTATTTTATGGAAAACCCCTTCTACCTCTTATTTGACTGTTATAATGCATTTCTGGTCATAATCTAAGAAAATGGGCGCATAACTTAAAGTCTGGATATCGTTCTCAAAGATGGGAAGAAAGTTCAACTTGTAAGCAAGTAAATTCCATCATCTTCATCCTCCTTCTCTCACTTTGTTAAATAATGCCAGAAAGACTGAAATGTGGAATCAAGCAGTAGAGTGATTAGCTGCTTATTCTGTTTTAGCTACATTTTGTTAGGGCTGTGTCCTGCCTGTTGCTTGTACGTGTGGACAGTGATAGAGTATCAAGAGATCCTCGTAATTCTGACATCTTTGCATGACTTCGTGTAATGGCTGGGTAAACTTATGCTTCGGGTAAAGAAGTGAGAGAGGATTTGGGGAATGGGGGTGTTTCAGTCTTCCCCTGTACCAGGGGTAATGCTGGTAAAATTTCCCTTGCTTTGCAGGGCAGCAGTGTTTTTGGAATTAGTCATGACAGTTATACTTCATGTGCTTTTGCTAGGAGTTTGCTAAGCACAATCTGGTTTACCTTAGATTCAGTTAGAGAATGGTGGTTAATGGCATTGTACAGTTCATTAAAATATTATGAAGGATTTCTGCCTCTTTGGTTTATAGTCTTTATTCCCAATCTTGTAGTTTTTGAGAATGCTTTTTAGTGACTCTCTATGGTTCTTGTTTACATAGAAGAAAATTAATTTATGGTTTCCTGCATAACCCATCAGAAGTTCAAAACCATTTCCTTACTGTAGTATGTTATTGTTCATCAATTGCTAAATGGAATTAGTGATGGAGTATCCTCAGAGTTTATTCTTTTTGCGGTTCGTTTTTAAGATGTTATCTTTGCTGTGTTGTGGTGTCTTCCCCCACAATGCATAGTGGTAAGTGTTTGATGTCCCAAACCTCAAACTTGCTTAATTGTAGAGGTTTCCACATATGCAGTAAGAAAGCTTTCACGATTATATCTTTAAGGACTTTAAAGGCTCCTATTGAAATACAGCCTAAGCAGTTTGACAATCCACTATAATAGCAGACTCATTCTTTCCAACCCTTAAAGAAATTTACTAATCTTAAATTACAGTACTTGTGTAGATATTCTCTAATTCCTCTATCCTGACTATGTATTGTCTCTAATTAGCATTTCAGCTTGAGGCTGGAGAGTAGTAATTTTCTCTGGTTCTTCCTCAGACTTACCCGATTGATCTGACACTTCTCCCAGGTCTTAAGGTTTACTTTCTGTTCAGCTAACAGTTATGCAACTAACATCTTGATCTTCCTCCCTTCTATTAAGAGCCAAACATAGAAACTCTAATGAAGCTTGTCGAGATTTAACTTCAGAATCAGGAGAGTCTCTAGATGTCCCTGTATTGCTTCAGCCTTTTCCTTTTGCATCTCCAAACTGTGAACAGTGGTCAACAGGCTCACGTGCCCTGTTTTTGCTGAATGCTCCACAGCTGGAAGAACTTTCCTGAATGATGGACATCTGATTCATAAATCATGTTCCTAAGGTCTTTGTTAGTGTGCATTACAGACACAGCTACCTGTTAGCATCATCAGAACGTGTCTACTAAATGATGCGATTTCCTGTGTCTGTTTTGACACTTCAGCAATCTCTAATCAGATCACTGTAGCCTTTTTACTTTAGATACAGACTTCAGAATCTGCTTGTGTAAAGCTAACTGAACAGTGCTCAATACTTTGCACTGCCTGCTGATTTCTCCCCTCCCTCCCTTTGGTGTATCTGTCAGTTATCTTCCAGTGTTTTTTGTAAACTGTTTTGCAGTATTCGGCTATCTTTTTGGGGAACTCTGTGGGAATATACCTTTTCTGCTATATAGTTCTGCAAAAAAGTATGAGTAGCACTTTGCAGGAAGTTTATATTTTATTTAATTTTTGTTTTAAGTGTTGCTGCAATACAATATGAGGTTGAAAAGTGAAAAAAGTTGGTGAATCAGCTCCATTGTGTCTCTTGTATGCTACACAAATCTGTTACAGATGTTTCACTTCCTCCAAGTGATTCAGCTAGAATGATTTATTCTTTGCTGTTGGCAATGAACTTTTTATCTGCTGCTCTGCCATCTTTCAGAGGCTAGCCTATAAGTATGAGACACGAGATTGGATAATTGCATAGCAAAACCAGTTATCCTTGCTTTTCACAAGAAAACATAGAAGTGGCTGCCCTAGCAGCTACAAGAGAACTTCTCTATGTTGTCATTTGGACGCTTTTGGAGTGGTTTTCAGGCAGCTCACCACTGTTGGGATTGTTGAGGCAGACCAGATGTTGAATACCTGATTCTTTATAGCTGCTCACACTGCAGTGCGCTTTGTGTTACCTAGTTGTCATTGGCCTAATCAAAGGCAATCATAGTCCAAAATAGCCAAACAAGAACTTTGAAACGAATAAAAAGTTTCCAGCCTCTTAGATTGACAGCCTTTCTAACTTCCAAATAGTGTCAAAAACTCCTTATCATGCTACCACCGGAAATGCTGGCTTTCACTAGAAAAGTCTAATGCTTTTCACTGGAAGATTAGAAATGTTCCTCTCTGAGTTTATTGGAAGAGTGTCTACAGTCTGTAAATAAAGAATATCTGTTAATGTACGGGTGTGCGGCGTTGGTAAGCTTCTTACATGTGAATCAGTAGGTGACAGCAAAGGGAAAATACCACATATTCTAGAAGTTTGTAGCACCTTGAAATGAGAAGCATCTCCCATTGGCTTGAGGAGAACTGGGAAACGTGCGATGAGCAGTGTGAAGAGAGCACTTACCCTGAATAGAGTTTGTACTTCTGTGTCTCAGGTCTGCTCCCAACCTTCTGCCTCCCCTGCACATTGTGTGATTTAAATAGCAAGTGAGCACTCCCTCCTCAAGACATGACCAAATTTGCTTGGAGTAATCTGATTGAAAAGATTGTTTGTATAGACTGTGTTCAGCACAGTGCAGTTGGGAAATATGGTAGTTTGAGTAGCAATCTTGTTTTCTCCTCGTGTGACAGTTTGCATATTTTTGTCATAACTTTTTAGGGATTAAAAGCCAATTTTGATGTGTTTGTAAGGTATTTATTGAGAGCAAATGGCATATCTGTATGTTCTTATTTTACAGTTAATTGTAGAGAGCATAATGTAAATAAACTTCCGTACCTATAAAACCTTACGCAGTGTTAAGATTTTTGGTAATCACTTTCAGCTTTTTCATCAGTTTTTACTGACCTCTGGAAAGTGTTATATTCCAGAGCTTTGTCTTTGTACAAACTGGCCATGCCAGGTGTAAAAGGCAGAGGAGGAATTTCACGTGCAACATGTCTCTTTCTACCTCCCTCTTCATCTGTTTGTCCACTCATGAAAGTATAAAAAGCGCGGTTGGGAAATGCCGAGAAGTATGTAGAAATCCTGTGGATGATTGTCTGGAGCTCCGCTCATTATAAGCTGCTGGTTCTAAGAGTCTCCTGATGGTATCTGTATTCCGTTGCACATCATTAGGCAGCACCTGCTACACGTTTGCTCAGTGAAGGAGAGAAGTGCTGGAAAATACTGCAGCTGCACTATATAAACAGTGGCAGCAAAAGACAAATAGCGAAGTGATGAGCTGAGTCTGGACTGCCAGCTAAAACCACAGAGAGGTGGTGACTTCGGTATCCGTAACAGGCCCGTGGGGCGGCAAGAGGTGATTTTTGTTGTCTTGGTGTGCGTAACGGCCTGGAGGACGAATTGTGATAGGTGGGCAGGAGTATGGGAGCAGGGAAAGGGGCTGTCAGGAGTCAGTCGGAGGAGTAGATTTCTATGACGGCTGAATGGCGGGGTTTCAAAGCGAAGTCTCAGGCGACTGTTCTGCTGTTTGCTGAGACTCTTCATATTTCTTAATACTGGTATCTTGTTTTGCTGTGACACTTTGCTTCAGTCATTTTAAATAGGCTAACGAACAGTGTCAGATGGTAGAGACTTTCAATTGCTGCTAACCTGGGCTGAATTTGAACTACTGACCTAAAGGTGAAAGGTCTCTTATCCCATTACCAATCCCCTAAGCCCACCAGAATCCATTCTGCACACAGTTTATACCAGCTGTTCATGGCCATTTTTAGAACCGAAAGAAAAGGTGATTTTGCTGCCAAACAACACTTCTTCACACAAGAGGGTCAGCCGACAACAGTTAACCAGATTTTTGCCACATTCTTGCCTCCTAATGCAACTTCCATTATGTAGCTACTGGTTGTCTGCTTTTCAGACTTCCCAAAAGAACTACAGAAAAGCATTGCTAATTGTTGTTGACAGAAGAGAATGACATTGTTTGTGTAAGTCATTGAATCTGAAAGATGCCATTAATGGTGCTGCCAGGGCGTGGGGTGATATCTTAGAGACAACATTACCACATAGCTATCATAGAGTACTATTAAAAAAGCAGAGGAAAAGGACACTTCCCTCCAGTTTTAATAAGTAGAGAAACAAAACATCATTCTTGAAAGGGTACATTAGTTTCTTTCCTTTGGTGAACTTGATGTAAAGAAAACCTAAGAATGGCTGCAGTGTGACCAGAGCCACCTTGAACCAAGTACACTGAGAGGGCTTTAATAGTGCTGCTAAATATAGTGAAAGCAGGAATTGTTGTATCTTTAGGGAAGAAAGTGTAGGTTTTGTGGGTGCAAGTTTCTTTATTTTCTTATGTGGAGTATGTAGAGGAAAGGAAATTGTGTCGAATTACTGAATTGCAAAAAGTTTTTCTTTTAAGTGCAGGCTGTTAATTGAGAAAGTTGTGTTGAAATTGTGAGCTAAATAACTTGTTGATGTAAAGTGCGTGCTGTTTGTTTAAAATACAGAAAAGGCAGATTCAGTATTCATAGGCTATGTAAGTGGTTTCTGACCTGGGTCTATCCAGTACGATAAAGAAACAAATCCTTGCAAAGAAAAATTGACAAAACTGAATCAATGATTATTGGAAGATAATTTCCTATGAGGAAGTAGATGAAGTCTTTTTTTCAAAGTTATTATATGCTGAAAAATTAGTTGGTACCAAATGTCTGTGCATTAGTTTTTATTTCTGCAATGTCTTTGGAAACCATAAAAGAAGTCTACCTGAGCATCTTAGTTTATGGAGATTTTTGTGTTCTGGTTGCGCTCAGTTCTTCAATCACATGCTAATAAATCAGAAAATAAGCAGCAACTCATATTACATACTACGTCTATAGAAAAGGACAACATAGATTGCCTGTTATGTATTCCTGTGTGCTTTCCATTCATTCTGTACTTTAATCCACGTCCGTTCTCCAGCAGCCTTTCTGAAAAACTGTCTTTTACTATGTGCTCCCAAACCCCATATACATGGCTGTTGTGAACTATTTTACAGAAAGATGATGTGACCCCAGAGTGCTCCTGCTCATGGTAGTCGGGAAGCTGGCATGCCTGAGGAGCAGTACACGTGTGCACCTCTGTTGCTGTTCAGTTCTCTGAAATAGAAACCAGGCTTACTGGAATAAAGGGGGCTGAGGAGCATCTGTATGTTGATGGGTTTGGGTCAGCTGATACTTGATTTGGCTGCCACAGAAAAGCCCATGGGATTCCAGGTGAATCATGTTTCCTGGAAACTGAGGTGTATGTTGAAAGTTAGTTTTGAGATTATTTATCTGAATGTAAAGGAGTATATGACACCACCTAGGGACTTACAGTAGTAGGGGTGACATAGACTTTAAGACTATTGAAATTTAGATTTTCTTGGATGCTGTGGTCTGCTTGAGTGCTCCAACTGGTGCGCGAGTAACTCGATGCCCTATGCACACAGGGGCAAGAGAGCAATCTGTGAGAGTATCCAGAAGTGTGTGCTATTAGATCTGAGTACCTTCACGGTCTTGAGAAAAACGTGTCTTGAAATAATTCCCCTTTATATAAGGGGAGCAGTCATCACTAATTTAACTCTTAGCTCCAACTGTTCATAAAAATTGCAGGACTGTTTTTGTAGCTGTGAACGAACCCCAGTGTGGTAAAGCTTTAAGACGGTTGGCAGACACAGAACAGGATGAGTGTTAGCAGCCTCTGTGCTGTTCTGGGGACGGATGCTAAGTGGACTCTGATGTTGGCAGGTTCCCCTAGCTCTTTTGTACCTGCCTCACCGTCTATATACTGGGTCTTAGTGGCAAAGCCGGTAAGAAAATAACAACTAGTGTTGCTTGCTGTATAAACTGAAAGAGGTTAGGGAAGCAAAACCACTTGTAATGTTCACAGGGAAGCTGATGGCCGTGGGGTGTCTGAAGAAGAGCAGATCTAGTATGAAGGGGAAGCGCTTTCCCTTTACCCTGTGTGGAGGTTGCTGGCCATTAACAGCTATGGCTTTGCGGACTTGAAAGCAGGAACGTAAGTGGCATTTCTCAGAGAAAGAGGTGTGTGTGTATCACAAAGTGGGGAGTAATTATTTTTAAAGCAGGTAAGTATTGTACTTAAGTGCAATGAAATGATGATTTATTAAAAACTGTTTGTGAGCAGACTTGGTATAAGTAAAGGAACTGGTAGTAAAGGTGATACCTTCAGCAGCTAACTAATTGAGAGTTATCACTGATCAATTTTTCTGCTTGTCCTGTTGAGAATAAGGTACAGCTGCCTTGATATAGCTGTGATCTGTAGATTGCTTGCTGCAGACATGTCTGGTTTTGCCCTTTCTGTTAAGGACAGAGATAATGTGTGAATTTACCCACTATCATATAACCATACCACCATTGGCTCTTAATCGACTGGGGCTTCGCTGGCAAGATCTTGGATCAGCTGACTATAGAATCTTAAGTATGGCTGAAAGCTAGAAGAGTTGATCAGCTGAGTTTGATTCAGCTCCGTTTGTGAGCAACTTGCATTCACTTCTTTAAAAATGTAGTCCTTGACTTTACTTGCTGTTTCATGGATGTAAGGCTGTTGATGGAGGTGTAGCATAAAATTAATAGAAGAAGATACAACAGGCAGGCAAAACAAGAGTGATACCTGAAGTCGGAGGCTGAAAAGTAAAAGTGGAAAATGTTTAAAGCCTAGCTTTTAATGGTGACTTAAAAATAGATACAACAGTTGCCTTAGCCAAATAGCTGTGACAGCTATTCTAGAGCTTTCATAAGAAGGAAATGATGATGCCTGTGCTTTCTTTTTTGGGGAAGAGAGGGAGAAGAGGGGTCTCATTTATTCACTTCTACCCCTGTCCTTCCTTGCTTTGTGATAGATTAGAGCTTTAATTTCAGATCCTGCATATATCTCTCTGTGGGTGGATTCTTGCACCTCCAGAACCTCATTGCAGGGTGCTTGTTGAACCAGGATATGGCATTACTGCTTTGTTAATGTCCTTTTGTACTGTATGCTTAAAGCATATTCTGTATAATGCTTAAAAATACCACCTCCTGCATCTCCCCTTGCTGAAAGAAAACTGCAAATGCTAAAACAAGTGCAGTTTAAGCTGTGCACCTCAATGAAAGGTTAAAGATACAGATAAGTAAACTCGGATTTCAAGGTTGAAACTCTTTTCTACCCAATTTTGGTGATCTGATGGTCTCTTAAGGTATACTAAAATGAATTTTAAAGGTATTTGGTACCCCAAAGTTAGTGATATGATTGGTACTGTCTAGATTATGCCTAAACAGCACTGGTTGAAGCACAGTCCTAAAAGAAAGCAGAACAACTTCTCCCCACCCCAAAAAAACCCTCAAAAAATTCTCCTTGTCATATTTTCTGAATGCTGTTTTGTGTGCAGGCACAAAGGGAGTATTTTGAAGAAACAGAAGAAAATATTGACCAAGTCAAAGATCTGTATTGAAGAATGGATTAAATAAATGTTTGTGAGTTGTAAGAACCAAACAACAAAAATATTTTTCCTTCCAGAAACATTCCATCCTATTTTGATCATCAACCATAAAGCAGAAAACAACAATGAAGCTATTGAATCTGGAATGCCAGTTGCAATCCAAGAAAAATGACAGTATAACTAAATAATGCAAATTTCTTTGGAAAAAAAAGATTAAAATACAGTATTTCTTTATCTGGAACATTAGCATTCCAAACGTGTTATAAACTCGAAAGTAATTTTTAAAAACTTAAATTCCCAAATAAGAGAGTAAGTTCTGTTGTCCAAATATGAATGTGTGATAAGTAACTTTCTATTAAAACTTAGGGAGTTTTAATAGAAACTTCAGGTCTTAATAGAAATTGAATTGCTTCAATTTAGCACTGCAGGGTAGACACTGAGATGTTTCATAGATTCTCCAAATACTGTTATTAAGCTTGGCATGCTGGAGAGTATCATGTGTTCGGCAGAATCGAGATTGAATCCCAAAGGTACATCCTTAAACTGTATAATCAGATTCCCATTTCAATGTCACTTTTATCCTTCAAAGAATAGGTGCTTGTTTCAGTGATGATTTGTCATTAAAATTATGTCAAAATGTCTTAAAATGTTGTTGAAACTCTAAACAAACTCACAGCACACACAGGGCTAATTATAGATGCCATCTGTTTATTTTTACAAAGCTTTTTTCCTGAAGACCAAAGCATCTTCTTGTTCTGATAAGCCACAAGATTATTATAATGACTATATGTTTTCCTTAGTACTAGTGTAGATGAAGGAAGACAGACAAGTGGTTCGGTCACTGACCTTTTCCTGTGTCACAAAATGTACGTAGTATGACATCTCATGGTAGAGAAACCATCATGAAATGCATTTTCGTAAGGTGTTTTGGCCCTTGGAACACAAACATTTTATAGTAAAAATGGCAGTTCTGTCGTAATTTCTATATGGAAAGTCTTACAGCTGCCTCTGTGTGAAGAACATGCTTTCAGCACGCCTACCTTTTACTTCACCTATGTGACGCGCCCTCCTGTCTTTGGGTGCTTTTTTTACTGTACTGTGTCTGGTCTTAAAAGTTGTTAAATGTGTCCATTTATGTCCCCATTTCAAGGAAAAAAAGCGTGCACGTGCAGATGCGCGCACATGCGTGCATGCTTGTACGCACATGCCGGGGTTAGCGTGAACGACGGGTATTCCCATGGCAGCATCATCCAAAGCCGTTAGCAGCAATTTGCTGAGAGCGCAGAGTGACTCTGCTGGTCCAGCCCAGCTATTGTGCATGCTAAGCACTAAACAGATAAGTCTGGAGGGGGGGAAAAAAAAAAACCATTGAAGGATCCATCTGCTCATTTCTGCTACACTGCGCTGATGCAAGATTACGCTAATCTGGTTGCTTGTCAGGACAGGTTAGTGAAAGCAGGCGAATGGGTGAGATTTAGGGTAGGCTAGTTCTGTGGAAAATTGTAAGCACCTCCTGTATGTGCCATGTTAAGTGTAGCAGAATGGGTTGATTATCAGCTACTTTGAGATTTTCAGTTAAAATATATTTATGGTTACAGTGTGACTCTTTTCAAAACGAAATTGAATGGGGAAAGCTTCTGAACAAAGAAAAATTAACTCATCGCCACCAGGTGCATTTGAATTTGTAAAATAAATGAGGAAAAAAACCACAACCCAACCCTGCAAAACCCCAAGCCCTCTTGGGTGTTCTCTGTAGTTTTCCTTTTGTATGCTGCTCCTAGTTATTGTAATCTGTTAATTATTTTATTTTTTGGGGTTTCCCTGCGAAGAAGGTGGTTGCTGGAGTTTGTCAAGTAGAAATTTTTTGGGGAAAAAGACCAAGATGGGAATGTATTCTTTGTCTAGTCTAATTTCTTGTTTATCTGTGTGTGTTTACAGAAGGTGTTTTTTTTGGTGGCCTTTTTTTTGGTTGTTTTTGTTACCTACTGACTGACAGTTCTTGACCTTGCAGGTTGAACATCCCGTCACAGAATGCATTACTGGCCTGGACTTAGTCCAAGAAATGATCCGTGTTGCTAAGGGTTACCCTCTCAGGCACAAACAGGCTGATATTCCCATCAACGGCTGGGCGGTTGAATGTCGAGTTTATGCTGAGGTAAATGAGTGGTAATGGGGAGGAGGGTAGGTGGTTGAATTGTGGAGTAATAATACCCAGGTGTGGATAGATGCCAAGGTGAAGTCAAGGAATATCATATGAAAGTCACGATTTAGAGTATGTAACATGAATGGTTAATGAGCTTTTGTAGAATTGTAGATTTTTTTATTTTTTAATTCAAAATACAGTATGCATTTCAACATGCCTTTTTTTCTGAAAATCAAAATTATTAGTGGTAAAAGAGGTAACTAAGGTTTATTTCTAAGGATATTTGCTATATGTTCTGCTCATGTTTAATGATGCAGTACTGGAGTTATTTGCTAGTTTAACTAGTGTTTGCAGGTTTCTTAACTTGTGTACTTGAAACATATCATAAAAATACAGTTGAAATTCAATGGCTTACAGAATTTTTGTACTGAAACCTTTTAACAGGTTGCTGAAAAAGTTAGATATCTTCTGAAACTACAGTTTATAGGACAAACTTTCAAAGTGCACTCCAATACAATAACTTTTTAATTATGGTATGACTCTCTCTCTCACCTTAAAAAAGCTTACTAAAATATAAAACCCATTTTCAAGGATGTTTAAGACACTTCAGGGTAACATCTTTTTGCTGTCATGTTGGGTACATGAAAATCAAGTTTTGCTAATTAAAAGATTGATGCTTTGCTTCCTTCACTTTGAGGAATGTTTTAGGTAACTGCTTTTAAAAATAATTCAGCACCTTGAGATTTTTTTTTCCCTCGCTTAACTATTGTGGCTTTTGTGACCCAGGGCATCTTACTTTATGTTGGTTTCCTCTTTCTCTTCATGATATGCATGTAATCTTCAGTGTGCTCTACTGATTACAAGTTATATGAACTATTTTGATAAAGCGTAAATATTTGCCCTGTGGTTGGCATGAAAGCTATTTTGCGTATGAGGCTCCAGGCTTTACCCTGGAGTAACTGACGCTTGGGCTTTTTTTTTGTTCAACTTAGATTCCCTCACATTTATAAGTAATGGATGCAACTACTTTGCCATGAGTTTGGTTATTCTGTAGGCCATATATTTATTTGCTGTCCTGTTAAGTTTATATTGGTATCACATTATGTAGGATATTTCCAAAGGCATACAAGTTAGTTTGATTTCTTAAGATAATTGAATTTCTAACTGCCCTTTTTATCTCTGAATTTTTTTTCCTTATACTCACTTCTCAACTCCACCCTTCTGAATACCTTCTTCCAAGGCACAATGTAGCAAACAAAAAATGTCATCTTTGTGTATTTTGGTGGTATACTGTAGCTGTGTGCAGAGCACTTCTTCCCTGCTTTTTCACTGCGATGCAAGAGAATTTATGTGCTTCCATTTCTTTATTTGGAGTCACAGGGGTAGGTGGATGAAGAAAATGTACTTCAAGACAAGTAATTCTGGGGAAGAAAACAAAGTTATTCCAGCAGTAGTTTGTTAGACTTCAAGCTTTTTAATGTTATCTTCTCCGCATCTGTAAAAGCTTAATGCTTGCTCATGTTGAATTTTATTTCAGGACCCCTACAAATCTTTTGGCCTGCCATCCATTGGTAAACTGTCTCAGTATCAGGAACCATTGCACGTGCCAAATGTAAGTAACTTGGTTCGGGTTTTCATAGGTGCTGAGTGTTTCTTTTATAGACAGAGACTGTAAGTACTCAGCAGCTTTGTAAATGGGGTCTTTTTTCCAGCTTTTTGCAGGGTGGCGACAGGACATGGAAATACTTATTTGTGCAACCAGAAAAACCGCTTAAAAGCATACACTTCCAAACTGGATTTAAAATGTCCAACTTGCGATAACAAGAAACCATTATGCGTTGAAATATTTTGTTACGTTCTGTAACTTTCAGCCTAAGTCTTTCAAACACAGCTTTAATAAAAATACCGTGGTGATTAGAAAGGACAGTGAAATGTTGAGTCAGCTCTTTAAGCACAGGGAACTGGGGACACCAGTGAGAAACTGCCAGTGCTTTCTGTTTAGCTTTGTAGACTTTAAAGAGGAAATTTGTTAAAGTGATTATTACACGTTTCAGGATACAATCTAACTAAATGGAACAGCTGTTTAACGAACAGTGTCTTTAGTGTAAAGAACAAAGACACCTCCTTTCTGTAAAATCGAGGTAGTCTAAGTCGTAAGTGCACATATACATGATGCTATGTCAGTTAGTGGAATGACAAGGCTGAACCATCTGTGAATACGATTATTCAGTCTGCTTGCACGGAAAATAGCAAAAGATTACAGGAGGAGTCTTAAATGTGGAGATGTTATTGGATATATGATTTATTTCACTTCTTAAATTGTTTTTGCCCGTGTACTTTCCAAAGGGACCTGACCCTTTCTGGTCTTTAAGGCTTCATGCTGTGTTCAAAGCCTGAAAGCAGAAAAAAATTGTGAAGATCTAAAAGGCATTACGTGATCTTAAAGAGGAGATGAGGGGAAAAGGTATCATTGGATGTATCTAAACTTTTTTTTTTAATGAAACAAAGAGTGTATTTAATAAGAATTTATAATGAATACTCCAGTGGTTGTTAGAAGTTTTCACCATGTTGTAATAGCTAACAGGATGTCAAACATTTTGCCCTTGCAAGTTTTTGCAATTTGCAATTTTCCAAACGTGAGACCTGTTGAAAGTACAAGTGATAATGGACAAACTATACCCCCTACAGTCTTTGTCCCACCAAATCTTTCTTCAATTAATGCTGCAGCAGGAGTTTTATGTAATAACATTTGCGCTTGTGAGCCATCCATACAAAGAAAAAAACAATTAAAATGCCTTAAATGTTCTGCTTACTGCTGTTATTTGCTTGTGTGAATGTTGCATGTCAGCTAAATGGACCACGGAATAGATAAAGTGATTGGGTGCAGGAGAGTGCACACTAAGCTTTGTCTATCATTATTGCTGGGAGCAATCAAATTGATGCCAGCAGGACAGTAGACGCGTTGACAGCTGTAATTATGTATCTCCATGGTGATCACTTTTGGCCTGTCATGGAGGCCCATGAGTCCCCTCCCTTGCAAGCATTTAATCAGATTGGGCTGTCACTTGTCAGGTAGACGGGGTGGGCTGGGAGTTGTGCTTAGGCAGAGAGGTGAATTGAAAATGAAGGGTGGGAGATGCCTGATCGCTTCACGTGGTCCATCGTGGTGCCGAAGAAAGAAATTTTAATTACGCTGGAGGCTTCAGAGCAATGGTTTGAGGAGCTCATATGGAGTGTCTAGGCTGTTCTCTTTCTGTTTACTTCTATTGTCATATAAAAATAGAACAGCTATTTATATGTAGACACTCATGGTTTGGTGTCTTAATACATATTTTTCTGCCACTGTGAAACTAATTTCTCTCCTGAGACTGTCACGCTGCTAAGAACAAAATTAATAAGACTAAAAAAAGTTCAATGTTACAGGCCCATTGTGCCACAATGTTTGTTTTCTGCATTTTAGATTTTAGAATTGTCAACAAGTTGGCTTAAAAAAAATTAGCAGAGACTTGTAGTGTGTCACAGCGCGTCTGGCTTATGAGTAGTGTATTGGCAAATGTATTTTCAATTCATTTCTTCTGTGTCTCAAGTTAGCTCTGATTGTCTACCTGTGCCTGCGTGTCAGCTGCTCAAGCTGGTGGAACTGGTGTGCATGGCTGTGTGAGGGTTTTTTCTTTTTAGATAGGAATATACTGGCTATTTTTGTGGTATGTAGTTGGTAATTTTCTTTGAACATGGTACTTGTAAATACCAATTTTTTTTCATCTTTGATAACGAAGCTTAAGATAGGTAACCACAAAACCCCATATTAAGGTAGTGAACATTCATGTTCAGTGCTCTTACAGAACATAGCAAATGTACTGCCATATCTGAAGTGCTCCAGCATTGCTCTTTGCCAGTATGATGGGCAGTCTAGTCATTTAATGACTCTTAATTTCTCTTAAAGAGAAAACTCTTAGGCTCTAATATGGCAAAGAAATGAGAAATACTGGAACCTGTGTGTGTTGGTAAGTGGCATTTGATGCACTAATAGTTCATTGTGGGACTGGGATGTACACTGTGCTTTTTCTTTTTCCTCTTAAGCTTTTTTTATCTTTCAGTTTACTGTTGTCCTAATGTAATAACACATAATGGTAGTACAACAGCAATAAAAGTGTTGGGGGCCATAATACCAACAAGCTGTAGGGTACAGTAGGATCCTGAACCATAGGCTTTCTTTGGTATTTTAAATACTGAATAAAAGAAAGAAAATATGTTAAGCATAAGTAAATGCTGGAGGTCTAATAAGTATTACTACTACTTATCAAGTTAAGCACGTTATAGGGAGTATCTGTTGAATCAGGGTTTCTTTTTCATCCAATATTCATTGTTCTGTCACACCATATAGTTTATAAAATCACCTACTGTTATCAGGCTCTGAAAATGCAAGCACCACAGATACAGTTGAAGATGGTAAATGTATTTCTTTTCTGCTGTCATTTTTCAGTCTCCTTGAATTTATTTTACGAAAATTAACCTTCTACAGAAGACTCAAAATTTTTTTTTAAAGGAAATCATGCTGTAGTTTTTAAAGAATTTTCAATTCTCGCTGTAATTTTTCATTTTTCAGCATATTGTACTTAGGAAAAAGTGTAAATTGTATAGTGGTAGGCATGTATGTTGTGTATCAATAGAAACACAGAGCAGGTGGAGCATGTAGTCAGTAGCCTCAGAAGCCTTACATTAACTTCAAGGTCTGACTAACCTGGCTTACTCTGGGTCTGAATTATGAACCTTTCATGTGTCTTTTTTCTTTGTCAAAAAATGATATACATGTATGAATACGTACCTGCATGTGTATGCATATGTAAAGCGCCCCCTGAACAATTGTATGTGCAAAGTAGCCCTTTATAGGTGCTACTTTGGAGACAAAAGTCACAGTATAATTCAAGTATATGTGGAGTATGTATGTCATACCTTCATGTCTTATATGTATGTATTGTATACTACAAAAAATATTATGGGCAAGGGATTTATCTCGGACTGAGCAGGTAAATTATTTTTTTCTGATTTGAAAGTGAGAATGTATGCATTGGCTTTATATATAGGCAGACATCCTGGGAGGAGGGATGGTTTAGCAGTTANATCCTGGGAGGAGGGATGGTTTAGCAGTTACAAGGCAAGCTGGGAAATACGCTGCATGTTTCTTCTGTAATCATGACATGTCTGAACTACCTTCTCATCAGTAGCTAACGTTAAACGTACCTGATAGTGGGGTAGTAGTGGGGGGTCTAGTTAAGCATAGATAAAGCACATTCAGGTAAGATGTGATAAAAATGCTACCACCTTTACTTATGAATAAATATGCTATACAAATAAACATCAATATATAAGAATATAGAAATATGTAAGTA
>VZTL01023420.1:22439-41690 GCA_013400535.1 Scopus umbretta | reverse complement strand
TGTAAGCAGCTGAAACCAGGACATAAATGTGTTCTATTGAAATTTTGGTTTGGTTTAGTTTTCTGCTGGAAAATAGAAACTAAAAAGCTGGGTTATCGCTAAGCAATTTTGTTTGTTTCTGTTAACTAAAAGAGAAGCTAGTTATCTATAACTTAACAGCCTTCTCATTCTGGCACTAGCCTGAAAAGAAGATAGAGCTCTGAGGCTGTATGTAGGTGAATGGAAACCCATATATTTAAGGCAGCTCCAAAAAACCAGACTACACCTTCATCCATCTAAATGACCACAGCAGGCATACAGGGAGAGCTCCCAGGAGAGAAATAGCACTTACCAGTGCATACGGCAGCACCTATAAAGTGCTTGCCGTCTTCCAATTAGAAGAGGATAAGTATCCTTTTTGTTCTTTACCCTGAAATGAGGCTGCCAAGGAAACAGGAAAGGAAATGGCATATTTCATCAAAGGTACAGCACTTTAGTACCCAAAGCAGGCTCCTGGACTACTAGTCCCCTGTTCTGGCAGGGACCATATAGCGGGACTTCTGAGGCAGCATCACCAGTGGGAACAATTCCAATATTCCTGTAAGGCTTATTGTGCGAGGTGTTCCCCTGCTCCTCACAGTGCAGGCTGTCAAGGTCAGCTGCTGCGGTGAGGTTTTAGTGCTTAACAGGCCGGTGAGGTCCCTCATCACCAATGAGTGAAATACATGCAGACAGCAGAAAGAAATTTCAATTTGTAAACATGTTCAGTATTAATTATTTAGCATATAGCTAGGCGTGCATTGGATCCCTTACAGAGCAGTGGCAGTCACTCCCTGAATGGCCTGAAGGCCAAGGTAATAGAAGAATATGGCACAGCTAAAAGCATGTTTTGACTATTTCCAAGTTATCTGGATAGGTGAGCCAGACTTCTTCCTTTGTCTGGGCTGTGTTTGCAGTGGCCAATGTATAGGAAGGGATAAAAGGGGGAATATGTTCTTTTCCTTGCCTTTTGCCTTTTTTTTTTTTTTTTTTAAAGATGTAGACATGAAATGGAAGAGGAGGCTTTGGCCTAAGTGATGATGGTAGAAATCAATTAGATGGGGGAAAATCCTGCTTTTGGAAATGTGTACACTCCTTTAGTAGCTCCTGGCTTTCTGTTGGCATATCCATATTTGTGTCATATAGCAATTAGAGCTAAGGCACAATGACCTTGTTGTCTTTACAAGCAGTGCATTTATTCATTAAAGAAACCAGCTATCAGGCATGTTCTGGTTCAAGTCTTATTTCTTCATAAAGTATCCAGAATTCATAAAGTATCCTATGCACTTAATGCAGCAGCAAACAGTGCTTTGTATATCTATGGCACCCTCCACCCAGAAAGCTCAAAGTTAAAGCATGATATGTTTTCATCCATTTACCCATGCAAGGATATTTTATAGGCAATCATACCTGGGTTACAGGAACATGATTGTTTTAATTGGCTACCACTATGCTGGTGCATGTCTCTGAGGAGACTGTCCCAAGTTCTGACGTCCCTGTATTATCTGGATTTGTAGGCATCCCCTGAATTCTTTCCCCTCCCATGTTTAGCTTGCAAGAGGAACAGACTGGTTCCTTAGAAACCTGCACATGCTTGAGCTTAGGGAGGGCTAAGCCAAGGTTAATATTTCCTCTGAAAAACCTTATTTGCTTTCTGTAGGAACAGGCTTACAAATAGTAAAAACAAACCAGGCTTGTCTAGTTCAAACTCTACAAGTTCCAAATGTCATTTGGAGGCTGTTGGGATTCAGTTTCTGTTTATACACTTGTTTTTACTATAGAAATACTGCATTTTACCAGGCCAGAACTAGCACAGTCACTTTTCACTTCAGCTTAGTCACTCTTCTACTTTGGACAAAGCCTAAACCACTAGAGGTCAGGGGAGGAATGGACAGGGATACCTTCTGAAAAATGGAAGTAAGGATAGAATTTGGCAGGGAAGGTTTGTTGTTTTTTTTTTTTCCATGCCTGTATCATCTAGGTGAATTTTGATAGCCTTGATTTTCAGATAGTCCCCTGCGGAAAGCATAGGAGTGTTACTGGCATTTGACATCTTTATTCAGTCCTTGGCTTTACTACAAACTTACAGTGAGATCTTTAGCAAGTCATCTAATTGCTCTGTGCCACAGACCCCCATCTGTCATGTGGGGATTTCTACTGCTCTTTGTGTTTTCTTAATTCACATGAAACACCATGTGGCAGTGATTGTTTTTCACCGTATGTGGGAGAGGTTCTATGGGGGAGAAGAATGTGGCCTCACCATCCACTGGGACTGACTGAAATGCAGATAACTCACCACCTCTCTTATCTCCAGGCATTTCCTTCACCCAGAAATATTTGCAAACTAACCTGGCCTGAGGTTCAACTGCAGGGTGAAGGCTATCTGACATAGATGAAAGACATCTACCAGATGCTCTCTTCTATTTTTTTCTATTTTTGCTTTTCATCTAGGGCGTGTTGGTTATATGCAGGGAAGTCAGTCTGTGCTTGCAGATAAGCTCCCACGGGCAGAAGATCGGCAACTGAGGAACTTGGTCCTCATGCAACTGTGTCCGTAGGTGAGCTGAAGGTGGCAGATGGCCATCCACCAGGAGAGGGAGCTGCCTGCCCTCTGAAGGAACAGACACAGTGATGTGGTGATACGGGAATGCAGGACCTGGACAATGCCTTGTCCCACCCCTCCCCGCAGAAGGACCTGTACCTGCTTCTTCAAAGGCTGGAGGGAGGCCAAGGGGGAAGGGAAGCAGAGAATATGAACAGATCTTGCATTGGCCTTTTTCAAGGCTGAGATAGGTGTTTATTCCTACCATTGTCCTTAGAGCCAAACAATGAGGCTCAAACGCAAGTGACTGGTATTCTGCTTGCCTGCCTAGCTGGGATGGCCACAACAAAATCAGTGGGTACAGGCTACTGCAGAGTATTAGCTTTGGCAACCCTGTCTGCATGGCAAAGGAAGGCCAGCGTACACCAGGACATGCATTTAAATTGCTGTGGCTGAGCTGGTGTAACAACAGTCTTCACTGTACAAATATCTTCAAATTGCTTTGGGTAATTTCTCCCCTTTTCTATTTGTTCTGTTGCTTTTTACAAGAAATTTGGACTAATCCAGAAAATCCTTACTTATGTTCCAGCTTGAGCATAGCCATGCAGGGCACTGTACGGTTATTACACCCAGAGAAACGTTCCCCGTGAAGGTATGTTCTGCACCTGCTGCTGACCTCCCAGGTTGAGCAAACTGCATCTCTAGCTCGTGTACAGGGCACGTGCTCTCACTGCCTGTTAGGGGCCACAAAATGAAAGGTGAGGAAGCATCAGAGGGGATTTTAAGGTGAGTCGTGTGCTGAGGATTTGGGATTTCTAATGCACCTGGTTGCTCACACTACTCTGCAAGAAAGAGTATTTCCTTGCTCCCACAAGGTTGTTTGATTACAATACTCAAAGCCTTCTCCCCCCCCCTTCCCCCTGCTCTTTGGTAATAGGTTTGTGACCCATCCCCTGGGGGTGGAGGAAAATACTTCACATATTTTTCCTCATCACTGCTCCTTTGCTGTAACTCTCAGCCTGTAACAACCCTCATGGCAGCAACAAGCCCCTTCCT
Organism: Scopus umbretta; assembly: GCA_013400535.1. NCBI lineage: Eukaryota > Metazoa > Chordata > Aves > Pelecaniformes > Scopidae > Scopus > Scopus umbretta. The sequence goes on along the minus strand of VZTL01023420.1, from coordinate 38,074 downwards.
AACTGCCTAGGGGTGCACTTCAATAGTATCTTCTGGCTGTGCAAGGGAAGGACTCTGGCAGTTGTAGTACCAATAGTAAGCATACTTTTCCGTACTGAAAGAAGTGATTTCTACTCAGAGAAGTATTAGGCATGTGTGAATGATTGCACCCACAGCTTCAGTGTTAGTGCTGCTCATTCTCCATCTGCTCCGAGGAAGATCTAGGAAAGCCGCCAGGAAAATATAGTAGTAAATAATGTTTCTATTGCACCTGCCATCAGAGACTTGCAAAGTGTTTTGCAAGCTATGCTGAAGTCCTGCTGCCACTAGGAAATGGGAGCACATTCTTGTGCTTTCTGGTGACGTCCATACTGGGAGGTGTGAGGAGAAGGCTTAACCCTGGGCAGCACAGACCCGGTGGAGTCTATCTCTATTTCCAGGCTTGCAGTATGAACTCAGTTATGGGAGGCGCATAGAAGATTAGACGGATGCCTCAACACGGCAATTTCAAGAAATTGGAAATGCTACCAGATTGCTCAGTGAAGTAAAAATCCCGCAATGACAGAAACGGTCGTGCTCCTGGGTTTGTTATACCACGAACGCCCACTGGGCGGGACGCTGCACCTTCCTTCGCATGGCATGGCGATGGCATTTCTCCATTGGGACCCCGGAGAAGCTGTCACGGTTAATTTCCTGAGAGGTTACTGCTGCATCCAAAACTTTGTGAGACTCTTCTGCGGTTTCTCTTATCAAACATCTTATATTCAAATACTTTAACTGAAACTCCTGCCTACTTCTCTGCCCCAATATGCAAATCCACAACTATAAAACGTTTTCTCCTTGCAGCAAGTACCATTGGCAGTAGCCTGCTTTGACTCACGGCAGTTTGAAACAAGAGCCTCCCTACAGAGCAGACTGTGTCATTGTAGTGCCACAAGAAGCGCACTGCACCCAAAGGCAAAGGGTTCAGGCCCTCTCTGCTGTGCAGACTCTGCCTCTCCCCTCACATGGAAATATTTCTTTTGAAAAGAAAACAGAAAAATAGAAGTAAAGATGTTGATGTAAGAGGCCTTGACTTGGGTTTTGTACACAAAGGTGCTGGAGCGTGTCCAGAGAAGGGCAACGAAGCTGGTGAAGGGTCTGGAGAACAAGTCTTATGAGGAGCAGCTGAGGGAACTGGGGTTGTTTACTTGGGAGAAGAGGAGGCTGAGGGGAGACCTTATCGCTCTCTACAACTTCCTGAAAGGAGGGTGTGGTGAGGAGGGTGTTGGTCTTTTTGCCTAAGTAACCAGCGATGGGACAAGAGGAAATGGCCTCAAGTTGCACCAGGGGAGGTTTAGATTGGATATTAGGAAAAATTTCTTTACTGAAAGAGTGGTGAGGCATTGGAACAGGCTGCCCCTGTCCAGGGAGGTGGTGGAGTCACCATCCCTGGAGGTGTTCAAAAAACGTGTGGATGTGACACTCTAGGACATGGTTTAGCAGACATGGTGTTTTGGGTTGATGGTTGGACTAGATGATGTCAGAGGTCTTTTACAACCTTAATAATTCTATGATTCTATGATAAGGAGCATGGGCTGGCAGCGGTGCCCTGTAAGGTGCCCGTTAGGTTCTGTGCTTTATCCAAGCTCATGCCGCAGCAGGTGGGCAGCAGCCTGCGGGGAGCTGATTCAGATACTAGCAAGGACTGGCTGACAGTGGCTTCTCTGGAGGCTGTCACTGAACCTGCCAGTGACTGGCTGCTGCATTTGACAGCCTTATGCTAGATCTTGCAGTACAATGAGGTCTGGTTGCTCCTTGAGGGCTGGCTACTCTCTTCATTTCTTTTTTTTTTTTTTAATTTTTTATTTTTTTTTAAATTACCTTCCTGCTTTTAGGATCCTTTCAATAAATAGGCTTACAGTTGGTGCTAGATGTATCTGTTTGAGGCCTGACACATGATGGGCAGATACCTTCCCATTGCAGAACATCCAACCTGGACCTCTTTGCCACTATTAAAGACCAGAAGGACAAGTCAGGTTGCTGGTAGGCCCTTTCTGAAGGGATTCCTTCTTTCCACATCTACAAACCTAGAAGATGGTTCTGGAAGGAGTTGTCCCCTAGCCTTGGTTTTCCTATGCAAGGAAGTAAAATGCCACTGGGATGGCTCCACAGCCATTTTCAGAGAAAGAGAAAATAATAATAATAATAATGCTAAAAGAATATACAAAACTAGTGATGCACAATGTAATTGCTCACCACCTGCTGTCCAATGCCCAGCCAGTTCCCGAGCAGCGATTGCTGCCCCCTGGCCAACTCCCCTCCAGTTTATGTACTGAGCGTGACACCTTATGGTATGGAATAGCCCTTTGGCCAGTTTGGGTCAGCTGTCCTGGCTGTGCCCACTCCCAGCTTCTTGTGTCCCTGGCAGAGCATGGGAAGCTGAAAAGTCCTTGACTAGTATAAACACTGGTTAGCAACAACTAAAACATCAGTGTGTTATCAACATTATTCTCATGCTAAATCCAAAACACAGCACTACAGCAGCTACTAGGAAGAAAATTAACTCTGAATTAAGCTGAAACCAGGACAGCTGGAGATAGTCAGCATGAGAAAGTTGTATGGGTATAACCTGTAGATATTTATATGGGTCTTGTAGGGGACACTTCTAATTTTTTTCTTAAGTTGACTGTGAACAAGTGGGCATTCTGTGGGTTTATCTGTGTAACAGACTTGCACCCATTTAGCTAGCCTCATTTTCTACCATGTTTCCATTGATAACCCTCTCAGTGATAACTGACAAAAGCAAATCAGCTCCTACCTGTGTGATCCACACAAGCTGTAAATCAACTCTACCGTGTTTGTGTGGGAGGAGGATGTTTCCAAGTGCTAGAAGGAAAGCTGCCTTTTAAGAAGTCGGTTACCTAATTGTGTTGGTTTTATGGCACACTTCTCCATGGGCTGGATGTGGAGAAAGGCAGGGCTATTCCCGTGGTGCTCAGATGTGAGAAAGTTCACTGTATTTCACCACCCATTCCTCGGGCAGTTCAGTCCCCCAAAAATAAAGGCAAACCCAAATGCTAAAAATATTTATATGGAAAAGAAAACCCACAGCACATTCATGTGGTATCAAGGGCCAGCTACTTAGTGGTGATAAAAGTGCTGTGGATTGTGTGTTGTGAAGGACTTTGCAGTTCCATAAGTTGTGGTTTCTTCAGAGAAAAAGATCTGGCAGGTTTTTTTTCAACAATTATATTTCCAAGGCCTTGGGTTTGCTTCTATAAACAAAAGCTGAAGATCCAAGAGTATCACTGAGCCTATTTTTTATAATGGCAGAAAATGTTTTGCAGATGGGATCAACAGTGATAATAAAATAAGTTTTCACAGCTATTATCTTCTAGCTGTTGTCTGACTGTGGTGCAGTCTAATGCTTGTGCAAACAAAACCAATGGCAGGCGCTGTGTTATTTGTTTTTTCTAGCATAAAATGTTGATTTTATGGTGAGATTTCAAACTTCTCAATCTTCCTTGCAACCTGGAAGTTATGTAAATTACTTCTCTGAAATCCATCTGCATTATCCAGAAAATTCCAAGTATGACAACTGCTTCCCTTTCTGTCTTGTGCTAATGACAAGATAGGCCGTAAGAAACCAGAAAGGGACAGCATGGATAAAAGGTTCTGCCAGGTTGGTGCTAGGAGGCTTCTCTCTTTTATTAGAATCATATCTGCATAAAATCTTTGTAGTATAATTAGAGAGACACATATTACTGGGAACTAGCATATGAAGACAAACCTCCCAGATAATAGACTGGAGAGCAAATACTATTAAATGTAAGGTCAGATAGTCCTGGATATAATATCTAATGGATTTTTCTCATCAAAATGTGCCTGAATCAACAAGTGATGATATGACTTCAAACATGATTCTTGCAAGTGTTAAGGATATGATAAAGAAATTGCTGAAAAACATTATCCTAGCTTGGGTGATCATAAATTGATTCTATTTAAATCAGCTGAAAGGATAAAAAAAAGTAGGTTTCCAATTCAGATTTTCTGTTTCAAAGGGAAAACTGATTAGGGAAACCAACACACTTGGATATGGAAAAGGTCTGGAATTTCTTTACCAGCTGCTGTACAAATATTACCAGGATTTCTCCAGAGTACAGGAGTCTCCAGTCCAGCATACTGAAAGAACGGGAATATAGCAGCAGAAAGTGTTTGAACAACTCTGCCCTTTGAGAATAGGACCATACAGAAGAGGGGACAAAACAGGCAGCATTGAAATGAAATGAGGGTAGTGAGTAATGATGTTCCTAACAATGCATGTGATCTTATTCAATATTTGTATTGGTTTACATTTATGGAGAAATTTAAAATGTAATGAAATTGAAATGGATAAAATCCAGCAATATAAAATGCATGATTAAGAACCTACAGATCAACAAGGATTTCTGCTATACACAACATCTAGGTGCAATCAGATGGGGGAGACAAACAGATGTAAGGACCAGGCAAAGGATGGATCTGACCTGCCAGAAGGGAAAAATGCAATTGCAGTTCTAGTAATTGGGGAAGAATAAGGGGGTATTAATGCGTTGTACAAAGCAGGAATGAAATCCTACCGAGAGTTTTGCATCAGGTCCTTAGCTCTGAAACAAGTGCAGAAAAAGGTTATCCATTTCCCAGTCATCCTAGGAACCCATTTGATGAGAGAAGGAAACAGTCTAACCTGTGAGGGGCAAGATTCCATCCATAAATACACTACAGGAATGAACAACAGAAAGAGAAACATGTTTAAACCAAAGCATAGCATTAGTCAAAGCACAAAAGGGTACGACTGGGCCAGGAATGAACTTAGCCTGGAAACAAGATAAAAATTTATAACCCTCTACAACAGGAAGGCTTTAAAAAAGTCTCCAAATTGGAGTTATGGGGAAAAGAAACTTATTTTAGAAAATGGAGGTCTGAAAGGCCTTTGCAGCCCCTTGTTTTATGGAAAGGATAATGCACATACAACCGAACTAGTTGATATTAAAAGCACCCAGTGCCATCATGAGATAATTTTTTTCTAGGTGGCTGGAAACTGAACTATTTTTTAGGAGCAGCGTTAAGGTGTGGTCTGGTTATTTCCATCAGTGTTTACCAAAATGCCACTCATCTCTGTTTTTTGGGATAACTGGGCAGCTTTCTGTCCAATACACACTCTGCTACAACGCTTTCAGATCTGCCTGTGAATCAATGTTGAATGTATGTATTCAGAAAGAACATGTGCCAGCCTCTCCCTTTACATTCTCTTCCCCTCAAACTAGAAAACACATTTCCTGATTCTACCACCAGGCTCTAATTCAATCAAAGGAACTGCTGGTAGCAGTTTGTGCAGCTTATGAATGGCAGGAAAACGTGAGTTACAGTTGCATTCAACCAGATCCTCTACTGCAAGACACAGACCTCATTTGCAGAGGTTTTATTTTTAATGTTCTTTACAGTCATACTAGTGAACGTGTGGAATTCATAAAATAAGGCATAGGATACATCTGTGTGAATCTGAGTCATTTAGGAAATGATGCAGGTTGGAGAACTTACAATATTCTTCCTGCTGGAGTGGGTTTTTCCAACATGCAGCCCAGCCCTCTTTACAGTGAAGAAGTCTGCCAATGAATGCAGTGAATACACTTGTAGGCATAGTATTACTCTGTTCCTTTTGCCTTGGCTTGCATGGTTATTCGATTGGATGTAAGAAGAGCTGCAGATTGGTCTTGCTGCAGGCTGCATTTCAGGATGAAGTTGGAGAAGATCAGCTCCGGCAGCTCAAATGAGCAGTAGTTATGCTGATGCATCTGTCTTAGAAGAAGTAGCTGCTAAAAAGAGCAAGTTGGAAGCAGTAGTTCAAGAATTTTGTTGTATTCTTGAGAATTAAACACTTAAGCAATGTCCTCAAGCTTTGTTCTGACTTTGTAATTCTCTGTTATTTAGCAAAGCTTACAAAACTTGCCCTCTTGCCATGTATCAATTGTGGTTCCTTACGTTTTGCTGCAGTGAGCATAGAAACAGACAAGCGATAAGAATAGCTGTCAGTTAGGCTCTTTGGTAGCACCAATTGCCACTGTAGTTACAGCTTCTTTTTCTCTTCCCCCTTTACACTTGCTCAGAAAGAAAAAAGCATTTGAACAAACAGAAAGGCCCTGCCCTAGGTTTTATTCTTATTTATATGTGTGTGTATGTATAATGTATGTGTATATATACAAGTATATGCATATGTCTCTATATAGTTAAGATGAGTTTGGCTATATTTAAGAACAGATTATCAGAGCAGATGGGACCTTTTCTGGCTATTTAATCTGATAGCCTGTATGCTATAGCTTAGACTTCTGTAAATTATTTCTCGTTTGAACTACGTAGGTTTTAGAAAAATAATCTAGTTTTGACTTGAATAATTTTTGGTAAAGTAGAACTGCTACAATTGCTGGGGAATTGGTCCATCTTGGTCCATCTAATTATCCTATGATTAGTAATCATAGAATCATTTAGGTTGGAAAAGACCCTTAATATCAAATAATAAATGTGCATCTTATTTGTTGTTCGTATCTATGTATCTTCACACCTGAGCTGGTAAGGGCTTTTTTACAGTTTTGTCACACAGATGACTCTGTAACAATTGAATTCATTTTCCTATGTATGTGCACAAAAACCTGTGTCAATCAGCCCTTGGCCTAAAAATCTAAACCTACTTGTGCTTTTTGAATCTGTTGTTATAAAACATCATTCCCAGACTTTTCATCTTTCTTGCAGCTCTTTCCTGAGTAAGTGCTCTTCTATTTATCAACAGCCTTCTTGAGTGTAGTCAAGAAAACCGTAGTTGCTGTGTCAGAAGTAGATGCGACACCACAACTGAAAGGCGGTATCACTTGCTTCGCACTCCAGGTTCCTGCGGTGTTGGTAGCCCTTTTGCCTACAGCACCGCACTGGGAACTCACGTTTAATTGACTTTTCACTGTCAACGTAGTCACCTTTCCAAAGTGACTGCTTTCCAGAGTAACATCCTTTGTCCTGTAAGACCTATGGTCTGCGTTCCCAGACATTAAAATGTATTATTCCAACTTGCCAAGCAATCCGTCTCATTCCAGCAGTAAGCTCTGCTGTCCTTATTTACTAAATGCTATAGCACTGGGACATGGTTGTTGATTGCTTTCTTCCTTGTCACTAACAATGTATTAAAACAAACAGAGCTAAAGTTCCTGAGGGACTCCTTCAGAAATATGCTTAGTAATATCTCCCCACTTATGTTTTGTGACTTGTTATATAGCCAGGTTTAATTAATTTAATGTAAGTCTGAACTGTTGTGGATCCCTAATCAGCATGTCATATGGTACCAAGTTAAGTGTGGTGCAAAAGTCCATGACAGTGATATTGCTACCTTTCAGCAGGCAAGCAAACTTTTGATCCCATTAAAATAAAAATCAATTTAATTTGGCAAGTTCTACCTTTTAAATAAACTTTTGTTCATTGGTACTAATTATGTGATCCCCCTGTTTCTCATTAATAGAGTCCCATGTCAGCCCTTAGATTATTTTACTCAGGACTGATACCAGGCTGGCAGGTCTGTATTTATGTTTATAAAATAATGGCACAACATGAACATTCTTCCAGGCTCCTGGAAGTTCTCTCTGTTAACAGTTATCAGCATGTCTCATGTCAGCAGACCAGAGCGCCCTCATCCTGCTCTTTTAACAATCCCTAAAGTTCTGACTTGAAAGTGTCTAAGGCTTCATAGTTTCAGACTGCAGTGTAGTCTGTTGTTGACAGCTCTACTCCTTTATCTAATGATGAGGTAGTATACTGTCAACACTACTCTTACATTAAAATACACTTGAAAATGAAAATATTGCTTACAGAATATCATGTTCTTTTGCTTCATTATCCATTTGTTTTATTTCTAGATTCCAATTCATAAAAAATTGTCCTTTTTATGGTACTAGTATGTATTTTATAGCCGCCGCCTCACTAAATGAGTGGCTTCATAGATCGTTATCATTCTCTAACTTTTCTTTTGACTAATTGGACTCATGATTGTTTTGGCTTTGTGAAACAGGCCCTGTTAAAACACCAAGCACTACACACTGGTCAGGTAATTACTCACTGGCTATATTCTGTTTGCATACAAGAAAGATGATCCAGGTGTAAGCATACCTACGTGAATCACAACTGACATTTAATTAAGTGATCAGTTCCCTTTTGTGTTGAAAATGAAGCCTAATTTAAAACTTCTCTGATTAGGACACAAGATTGCTTGAACTAAGAAATAGTGGTTGATAATAATTTACAGAGTTGCAGTTAACTTTTTCACTGTCAGCACATGTCCCTTCACTCTGCATCTATCTCACTGAATTTTTCCCTCCCTTAGCTCTCCATCCCATAGAGATATGCTTAAGTTCAAATCCACCTGTCCCCTACTCCATGCTACTTTATCTAGGCAGTGGATTGAGAACGTCACTCTTCCTCTTGCCTTTAAGACATGAATGATCTCAGAATAATTTGGATGTTCTTTTTCAAATTGCTCTTAAATTCCCTGATCTTGACTACATTCAAACTGTGATCCCTTCAAAGAATCTCACTAGTACCTGTAACCACCATTACCTTGGATAGAAACCTAGCTCAGCTTTCTAACTTTGGAGTAGTGCTTTGGCTTTGAAGAATGACTTTTCCTCTTTTTTTTTTTTTTAATGCTCCTGGCACAGAATTTGCTGCGATATACAAAGAGCTCTTTGACCAATGTTCTTGATCACTTTACAAGCTGGGTAGGGCAATTCACTAGTGAAGCAACCCCTCCACGTTCTGTTTTGTTTTATCAAGTAGACCAGCCACAAGTATGGACTTTGGAGCTTGAAACTGTTGAACCACTAAGAATAATAGCTGGTTCCTTCCATCCTATATAGTTGTCAAATCCTGTTCCATATATTTGTAGGCAATCATTCAGTCCAAGGATGTGATTGCTGTTAGTCCAGAAGAGTGCATCCCCAATACCCTATTATGAACCAAATGGCTTCATTGGAAATGCTGAAAAGGCATGACAATTCCTAAGCATGAAATAAAATAAACCCCTCTTCTGAAAGCACATATTGGCCCTTCAGGTGCTGAGGCTATAGATGTTTTTTTAACTGCAAATGCTTCAGCCCACTTGGAGTACTATAAAGTCAAGCGACCCTGATGATGTATTAACATAAATCACATGAGGTTACGGGACTGGGATTGTAATTTGGGGGACAATGTCTGGGACAAAGGAAGCTTAGCCCTAATTACAGTTGCTAGTATTAAACTGGAATATTCAAAGTTGCTCGAGGAAATTTGGTCTTGAAATGAGTTAAGTCAACTTGACTGAGAAAACCATGCAGTTAGAGCTGTACAGTTTCAGCCTGTTCCACTTTGTGTGACCTCATCTTTTATCTGTCTTCACTTGGGCAAAAACAAACAGTGGAACTGTTTCTGTTAATGTTGTTTTTGTAAGGATCCCCTTCTCATGGCTTGAGCCCTTTTGTATGATGCCAGGAAGCTGTTTATAAATTGGTAACTGCTGGGTCTGTCCTTATTGTTTTGGGACTCCTCTGCTCCCAGACGGACCTGGCAGTCCCCTCCTAAAATGCTGGGGTAGCACAAGAACGCTATTTCTGTAACTATCCATTCCACACTGGATTCTTAAATGGTAGTTAATCAGACCTCAAGTATTTAGCTGTTCTGAGAAGCGGGATGCTAACGGCCAATATGCACATTATCATCTGCAGAATCTGACTCCTCTAGTGGGAGGAGGCAGTAGTTCAGGCTCAACATCCTTCATTCAAACATGGGACAAAACTTGCCAAAGATGTGGCATGCTAGTAATTGTAGTCCCTGCTGGGACCTGAGGTGAGACCACAAATTCCATTTATTTGGAGCACTGAGACTCCTCTGAGTATAATGAAGGTCAGTACTTTTGGAGAGGGATCGCTACATTCACCAGTCCTGACCATCAAAGGCCATTCTCTAAGCAACTGCAAAGGGCAGCGGTGGTGTTTGCCTGCTGTACCAACTGCCCCTGGATACTGCGATTCTGAGCAGTTTGCTATGCCTGTAGAGTTTTGGCTTGGGGTTTGCATGTGTTTTTTTCTTGTTGCGTGTGGGGACGGCAGGGGGGTTTTGGGTTGTTTGCAGGGTTTTTTTAGTTTGGGGGCTTTTGTTTGTTTGCTTATTTTAATTTTGGTTGGCATGAGATATTATATGCCAGGCAGGCTGGAACACCATACAAATGTTATAACTGAAAAATTTGCAAATACTCAGGCACTTATGTAGGACTGTAGGGGAGGGTGAGAGCAGCTGCTCGTATTGTCGCAAAAGCTAAATGTTTTCATGGCAGTACAGCTTCTTCTGCATCCAGGAACTGGGCCTTGGGATGCCAGCCTCTGTTCATGCAGTTTTCCTTTAATTCACTGCCTCTGCCTCATGTTTCTGTTGAATTCAAGGAATTAAAACACCCCTACACTTTCAACATTGAGATTAAGCCTGATTTGCCTTCTGAAAGATTTTAACACTTCTGTGCATCTTGGGGCACTGTTCATATCCTCTCTGCTTAATGAAATTGTTCTGAAGGTGACGTGGTCTGGCTGTGTTGCTCTGTGCGTACGGCACCCTGCACAGGGAGGTTTCAGCGCACCAGTGCCGTGTCTCCTCACTCAGACATGTCATCTGTGGGTGTGGAGGGAACAGGATGATAACCAGGGGGTTCTTCACTGCGTGTTGAACACACATCTTAAATCGCTAAGTTAGGAGGCTGGTCTCCCTAGGTAGGTTAAGGTAGAGAGACTGTTTGTGAGAGTGACTGCTGGAAAACATGGAGGTATATGCTAATGTGTATCCCCCTTGGTGGGTTTGGAAGACCTGCTTGACGCTCAGCAGGTCTCCCTGGTACAGCATCTTGCACAAGAAACCTCTGAGCTGGACAAGCTTGTAAATGCTGCTGCGTAATATAAATTGTTAGTAACAGGTTAATTCAGCTAAGAAATTTCTGAAGAAAAAAGAAGCAGGAGATACAGTGGACATAATGGGAATGTAGGTATGTAATTTTAGGGTTGTGATTCTTGTTCTCGCAGAGCTGCAATCTGTTTGAAGTCCAAGAATGGGTAGGGTTAGAGAGAGTTCTGTCATTGTCCTGTGTTCTGCTCTTGAAGCATTGATGACCACCTGCAATACGACCTTTCATAAAATTTGGTCAGGTTAATGCTTGTATCTGGATAACCTAAAATCAGGGGTTTGTGATCCTGTAGTTTGGTGTTCTGTGTAGCTTTATTTTTCTTAATTGAGAGACTCTGTGTGTGCGTGTCCCTGTGTTTAAGTCCTGATTTTGAACCAGGTTAAGCAAAACATGGGAAAAGTCAAAAGTCGTTTTGAGTCATAATTATTTACAGTCTAACATGTTAGACTATTGTAGGCAGTTACTGCTGCTGCTAATAGTGGTGGCTAGACTGGTGTACATTTTGGCAAAGCTTTACTTCAGCGAGACTCCAGTCCTTTGACAGTTGTGTATTAGAGATTATTGTGACTTTGAAGTACAAAAAGTGATTTTTCCAAGATTTTTATTAACTGAAGAAGGAATCTGCGTTCTAAGTAAGCTGGGCTAGAGATGGATAGACATTTTCTTTTAATTTTCATCACTTCCAAAACAGCAATGTGATGTCCTCTTAATGGTCTAGTTCCTCAGGCTGTAGTAACTGCTTAGATTAGGTAAGGTCCAACCTGGTTATCAACAAGGCTCAGGTTCAGGTTTTACCTGCCATTCCCCTCTGCAAACAGTCCCTTCCTCCCTTTCCCTCACAGCAACAGCTGGCAAGGGGGAAGGAGGTGAGAGAGGAGGCAGTTGCTGGCACCTAGCACCAGAGGGCCAGCCATCACCCCTTGGGAGAGAAGGTGGCAGACTGGTCATAAACTTCCTGTAGGCCAGGTCTAGCCCATGGACCAGCTACTGGACTACATCACCGTAGTTAATATTGGTGCGCTGGCAAACGTGGGTTTGTTTCCTCAAAGATAAATTATAGCTGTTGCCCAACAGAAGTGCTTTGGCTCATACTGACCACCTCTAGAACTCTGGAGATGGGGAAAACCCAGTAAGTGAAGACTAGAATAAAATAAAATGAGCATTTTCAAGATATTAACAAAATAATGAAAGGAAAAAAATAATCCCTGAAGGGATAGGTTCTGTTGACTGCACTGGGAGAGAAGAGGGCTACTAACAAGTGAATTTGTTCTTTTCCTCGTTGAACACTCAGCAAGATGTCTGCAAGTACCTTTCAGCAGAGCATGGTTAAGGATTAGTGCATAGTTTCATTGGGTCTCATCCGGATCTGTGTTTGAGGCCACTGGGACGAGACAGTGATGGGGTATGGGCTGAAGTGCTTTTAGAGACATGCCCAAGGCTATGTTACTGCTCTGCGGAAAGGCTGCTGATTCTCTTATCCCTAACTAATATCTGTGAGCTGGAATCTACAGAAACTGGCCAGAGTTCATTCTGGAGCAGAGGTGACATGCATAATCAGGAAGAAACAGAAGGATGAGCTAGCTAAGACTTGCTTTTAATTGTATCTACACACCTCTTGGTAGTGTTCCCAGTGCGAGGGAGCTTCATAGCTTTTAGACAGTGTTGTATCACCAGTTTCTAGAGAGATGCTGTCCATCTTTATCACCAGGGCTATGAGAACACTACTGTTTTGCAATCACTAGTTCAAGGTTAGGTTGGTGTGATGTGCTTTCCTAGGGGCTACGCTCAGACCGATCTAGCGACTGAAGTGGGTGCAGAAAATGTTGTGTGCTTGGTAAGCAGAGAAAGAACTCTTTTGTTCAGGTTGGGACTTCGACCTCCTATATAATCAAATTACAGCCAGTTCCCTCTGCATGGAGTGCAATAGCTCATGTTTGAGTTCAATAATGCACTTTCTAGAAAGGCGATCAATCTGGATCCAGGGACACGAAGGGATAGAGAATACACCCCTTGTTTAGCATTTTGTTCCAGAGGATAATCACTCTATAACAAATGTGAACCAGATGATTCATTCAGATTTTTCTAACTCCAGCTCTCAGCCATTGTTCTGGTTCTTGCTATGCCTTTTCCCACTTGATTAGAGCTCTTAGAAGTGGCATTTTTCTCCCTGTGATAGAACTTGCACACTGTAATCAAGTTGCCTCTCGACAACCTGTAACAGCAAAACCCAGCAATGTCTCTAAGCTAGAATCTACTCTGTTCCTCTTAAGAGGTAGTAACCAGTGATTTTAGCAGCTCAGTCATATGAATCATCCTGCCAGTAAAGCCAATTCCATCACATTTTTTCCAGTTCCCTCTGCTTTTCCTTTACAAAATCTCATGACACGGATGCACTGGCACCTGCTCTGTTTGTCTGCGAGTTTCCATGTACAGCTGAAGGTGTTAGGGTTGGCTGTAAGACCCTGCATGTCCTTGTAACTAACTGCCTAACCAATGCCTCTTTGTGCTATATCCGTACATGTCTCTGAGCTGAAACTCCTCTCTGTGTTAGAAATAAAAGGATGCTCCTGCAAGCCCCTTCAGCTTGGTCCTGCATTGCTCTGTGTTCGATGGCCATCAGAAGCCTGCCCAAACTTTGGAGCTTATATATTGACCTTTAATAGTAAGTTGGTATTTGGGCTGGTGCCTCTTTTCTTGCGGATTTGCTGGATTGAGAGGATTTGGAGAAGTCACTCCCCAGACTTTTTAGGCAGTTATTTGAATGTGCAGTAAGCCACCCTGGCTTCAGTGTCAGCTCTGTTTGTGTGCTTGGTATTGGTCACAAATGAAAGAAATGATATGAAACTTCTCTTACTTAAGAAAATTGTGCTTTCTTAGTTGCTTCCAGGGGAACAATTTGATCCATAAGACTAAGGTCTTTAATTTTGCCTTACCTTTTAATCTCATTAACATCTTCTGAACATTGTTTTCTGTGTGCAAAGCCCAGGGGTAGCCCAAGCAGTAAAAAAAAAAAAAAAAAAAAGAGCGGAATAGACTTTGGAGCAGACCATACACATTTGAGGGCTCCTGGGTACTTTGACTGGCCTCTGTGGAGCTCCTTGAGCCTGCAGCTCAGCTGTGTTTCGTGCCCGATATGTTTAACTTAGAATGCATGAGTTTTGCCTCCGCTGCTGGCCAAGCTGTGTGGTCTGTCCTCCCCTGCCCCCCCCTTCTCTTTTTTTCAATTCTACCCTATTTTTTTCTTCTTTTGGGCTATAGAATATTCTGGGTATGAGCACTGTCACTTGACGACATTACTGTACACCAGTAATTCTGGAAATTCTGAAATTAGTGGAAATGTGAAGAAAGTTTTGCTAGTATAACCTTTACCATGTCAGTCACATCTGAACTGCAGATGCTGCTATGGAGTAAAAAAAGATTCCCTAGATTTGGACAAGTCAGACAGAATGGTATCCTATGTAAATCCAGATATGTTGGTTCTGTTACCGAAACTAGCTCTGGAACATCTGTGCAGACCTATTCTCAACATAAAGACATCGTGTGTCATCAGCAACAGCGCTTGCTCCTTTCCTCAACGGCACCTTGCTCAAACAGCACTGAATTGCATGCTGACTCACCAGAAAGTGCCCTTTTCACCGGCAGCATCCTGGGGGTTCCTTTTGCAGTATCTCACCAGATTGCTGGCATAGTTGGGCCCTGGTGTCATTGTGCGAGCTCTGTGGAAAGGGTATGACGAAGCCAGGTATGTTGAGCACACACACCGCATTGTGCTGTGAGCCGCTCCGGCTTCCTCAGACGTAGGTGACGGGGTTTCGTATAAATGTGTATCCCAGAGACAGAGGCTTTAATCATGATACAGTTTCGTAGGTGAGATCAACAAACTGAGAGACATCTGAAATCATCACATACTTTCTTGGACAAGTGCACGTCACCTCTCTAGCAGTCATTTAATTTCTCTGGTTTTAGTTAGCTTTTGTAGTTTTACTACAGGTACGACAGGCTGGAGCCACTCTGGTTGTTAATACTTTTATCTCTTTGAAGATTTCTCCTTTTGAAATGAAATTTCTCTTGGCTGTTCTTAGCTCAGAGGTGGAACTTTATAGGGAGCAGGATGAAACTGTTTTTGGTGGGGGGAACTTTGGAGCAATTTTACTTCCTTTGAAGAGGCACGTTGTTCCTGAAGTGACTTCTGTGCAATAGGAAAACCGTCTGGGGCCAAGCAGGACGCTGCGAGGTTGGTAGCGCATTCCAGCGTGCCTCACGACACCGTCCCTTCCCCGACGGCGGCCGTTTTGTGACTCTAGGGTGGTTCTGGGAGTTGAAAGCAGGCAAGGGGGTTATTTTGGTACGGATTTGCTCTTAAAACCAGCTCTGAGGGCTGGGCCTGCGTGGCCCACGCGGAGTTCACCGCTGGACAGAAGGCAGCGTTCCTTGAGCCCCTGTTTGCGTTCGCTGTTTTTTCCCCTCCAACGACACAATTCTGCCAGCCAACGTGCCCTGAGCCGCTGCGCAGCGCTGCCGAATAGTAAAACCTGGATAAAGGGAACCGAGTACTCCGCCCCGCCGAGCCGGCCGGGCCCGCAGCGGGGCAGGTGCCGCCGCCCAGGGCCGGCCTGAGGCGGGAGGAGGTGACCCCCCCCCTCCCCACCCCCCCCCGCGGGGCGCGCGGCGGCGGTTG